>LPNX010126356.1:202575-229786 GCA_001517045.1 Pseudotsuga menziesii | reverse complement strand
GTGAACTTTTAGGTCTAATAAGAATTTTAATTAATAATTCACCTTTAGTTCTAGGGATTTCAAGAACTTGTAATATCTTATCAATACCAAGCCCCAAACGAATTCAAAATGTGTTTTCTTTAAACATTAATTAGCATACTATCTTTTCAAATCTCTTAAATCAACATATATAATCAGATAAATTAATTAATGATAGAATTGATTATAAATAAAATTTATGAAACTGACAGCTGTTAATTATCAAGTTTATGAAAATGTTTTCATAAACTTCTTAATATGTCATTTGTCTCTTCTACAATTGAGAGTACCTTCAGAATCGCAGATTCTGAAGGAACTCTTTTATAATCTTTAATAGGTAAATAATAAAAGAGAGCTGATCTCCCTTCATCTCAATGGAAAAATGAAGGGGTTGTTGTTGATTGCCAACAAATGGCGACGACCTGGGTGAACCAGTTATCTCTGCTCATGCAACTTATAAATGATATAAAAAAAAATCTTAAAATTATTAAAAACAATAAAAAATTCTTTATCTAAATGAAAACCATTATTTTTATTCATATTCAGAAGTATAACTCAGAAATATTCCATTATTTGAAACAGAGATCTTGCTAGAGATAAACTTAACAATATCCTGATCAAAACAAAGTACTTTTATAGTAAAAATAACTTGTACCATCAGTATAAGGTGTAGAAATCTACTTTTCCGAAAACTTCCAGAATCTTTTCCATAAACATAATAAATTTTTTTTTTCGTTTCTTTTTCTTTTAAACAGTAATTCTGATTGAAGACTACTATCTAGGTATGGTATCCCAATGTGATAGTATCATTCACAAGAGCTGTCTAGAATAAGCAAGTCAGCTCGTGATGAGACCTCTTGTCTCTTGTTTTTTTTTTAAACCAAAAGCCATCACCCTGGTGATCAGAAATGAAGTTATTCTAGACAGCACTGATGATCATGATTAGGCCGGCTCGTGATGAGACCTCCTATTATTCAATCAAAATTATGTTTTCTTTACTAAATTTGAACTTTTAATTTTATAAAATGAGAGATCATTACCCAGCATGGTGACCAAATGGTAATGTCAGTCATTAATATCACTGGAAAATGAATCAGCTGGCTCGTGATGAGACCCCTTATCTCTTGGTTTTTTAAACCAAAAGCCATTACTAGTTTCCTAATAATGTCATACTAGTGATATTTATGATTCTGATCAGATCGGCTTATTACTAAGACCTTCCGTCCCTCATTTTAGCATTTTATTGCCTGGAACAAACTCTAAAAAGTTTTTAGATTGTAAATAATTTTGAAGACTAATGGTAGAGATCTATGAAAAAATTTCAAAGTACAAGCTTCGAAAAGGATATTAATAAGCTATCCCAAAAAAAATAAAAAGGTGAAGAATAATCTGAGTAATACTTAAAAATAAAATAATGATAGGTTTTGTATAGATCTAAGAAACTTTGATCATCCTGAACAAATTTTTAAAAGATTTCAGTCATAGTTTTCAAGTTAACGAGCAAACTGACTCTTTTTCAACTAGAAGATTTATTTATTTACATGTATTTCTTCAGTTGACATCTAAAGATTACTGACTGATTATATAAAAATTTGACAGTCTGAAATATTTGACTAACAGAATCGAAACTATTTTGCAAATAGCGGAATGATGTTTAAAAGTTTCATAAGACTTATGGATTTACCATCATCCTTCAATTTTATAAAATATAAATTAGTTTATACAAAATATACATTTATTTACAAACAACAAACAAATTATATACATTTTAAAACCTAAAATATTAACATAAATATTTTTTCAGGATCAGTCCATTCACTGGGAATGTTTCAAACTAACCTTCTAGTGTTTGCAATCGAAAGGTACCTGGACCTATCTTCTCAGCAATAACAAAGGGACCTAACCAAATCTTTTGAAACTTAGTATGATCTCCTTTGTCTTCATGAACTTTATCCCATTTTAAAACCAAGTCTCCCACCTGAAATTCTCGATTGGAACTAAAGGATTGGTCAAACCAAGACTTCACAATTTGTTGATGTTTTGTAAAGTGTTGTTTTGACTTTTCTCTTTCTTCCTCAAGTTTTAACAAAGTATTAATTCTCTTTTCCATTGCTGGACTGTCTTCATCTTGAACAGACTGAGCTAACTGTAATGAAGGTAAAAATAAATTTGGTGGTAAAATAGCTTCAGTTCCATATACTAAGAAGAAGGGTGAGTTACCAATCGCATCCTTAGGAGTTACTCTGTCTGCCCAAAGGGCGTTGACTAATTCTTTATGCAAATCACGATGATGAACTGAAATAGTTCTTTTGAGAATTTTCAATAAATTTTTGTTTGTTGATTCAGCTAAACCATTTCCATGAGGATGGTAGTTAGCTGAATACCTAATTCTTATTCCTTTTTCTAAAGCAAATTGAGTTAACTCAACTGATGAAAAATAGGAAGCATTATCAAAGACAAGGGAATCTGGAACACCAAATCTTGTTATGATAAAGAATTCTAAAAATAATATAACCTGATTGGTGTTTACAACCCTTAATGGCGCAGCTTCTGCCCAACGAGTAAATTAATCAGTTGCAGTTATTATATACTTGTGTTGTTTAGATGAGGGAGGATTTATTGGCCCTACTATATCAATACCCCATTGCTGAAAGGGTCTTTCTACTGAAACTGGTTGTAAGGGAAAAGCAGGTTTCTTAACCCTTCCTGCAGCAAGTTGACATTCCTGGCATTTTCTGACAAAAGCATATGAATCTTGAAACAAGGTAGGCCAATAATAACCAGCCCTAAGAATTTTATGTGCTGTAGTTTCTCTACCAAAATGACCTCCTGCTAGTCCAGAATGTAATTCCTTCAGAATTACTTCTATTTCATCTTTGTCTAGACATCGAAGCAATACTCCGTCTGAATTTCTCCGAAAAATAATATTATCAATTAATAAATAAGGAGCAGATTTCAATCTAAGTGCTCTTTTCTTCCTTGGTTCTAGGTAATTAGGGGCAGTTCCTGTTTCCAAAAATATTCTTATGTTTGTATACCAGGAATCCTGTGGTGGAGGATAGAAATAGATTTCTCTGGTAAGTAAAACCTCATAAATGAAAGTTTCATCTTTATCATTAGGTAGATGAGCAGCTTCAGTAGCTAGTTTACATAATCCTTGACCTTTGACTATCGTTGAGGGTTTAATTTCTAAGTCATACTCTTGAAGAGCTGTCATCCAAGGTGCCCTTTTCTCACCTAAATCTTTTTGCACTAACAAATTTCTGACTGAGGAATAAGGGACTATCACCTTCATTTTAGGTTTCAATAAATATGGATGAAAATGTTTGACAACTTTAAAAACAACAAAATCTTGCTTATCAACTTCATGGTAATTAAACTTAGCACCTTTAAAATTTGAACTCATGAAGGAGATTGGTACTTCGTTATTTTGTTGATTTAATTGGGTTAAAACTGCTGCATATGAGATGTCAGAAGCAAAAGCATACAATATGAAGTCTTTGTTAAAATCTGGACTTAGAAAGCTAGGAGCTTCTGAAATGGCCTCTAAAATTTTCTGAAATGACTCTTTTTCAGTTTGTCCCCTATTAAAAATGGCGTCTTTCTTAATCATTTTCTGCAAAGGACGAATGATTTCGGAGAAACTGGGAATGAATCTTCTAACAAAGTTTATTTTACCAAGAAATTATTGCATTGCTTTCTTGCTAGAAGTGTAAGTTATTTTTGAAATGGCTTGGGTTCATGCAGGATCAATCATGATTCCATGCTTTGAAACAACACAAGCTAATAAAATACCTTCTAAAACAATGAATATTGTTTTTTTAGGATTTAAGGATATTCCAAATTTTCTACATTGTTCAAATACCTTTCTAAGATGATTAATATGATCAGGTCGATGTTTAGAATATACAATAACATCATCCAAGTAGACAACAACTGAATGGTTAATTAAGTCTCTAAAAGCAATATCCATTGCTCACTGAAAAGTTGCCCCAGCATTAATTAACCCAAAAGGCATCTTGCGGTAAGCATATGTTCCCCATGGAGTTCTAAAGGTTGTTTTCAATTGATCATCTGGGGATACTAATATTTGATTGTACCCTGAGAAGCCATCAAGGAGTGACAGTATCTCAGACCCAGATACCTTTTGAAGAATTTATTCCATGGGAGGAACTGGGTAATTATCCTTTTCAGAAGACTTATTTAGATTTCTAAAATCTACACATAACCTAATATCTTCGTTTTTCTTCCTGACTGGAACTAGGTTGGCTACCCACTGAGTATGTCTGATGGGAAAAATAATCTTGGCAGCTAACAATTTATTTAGTTCTTTCTTAATTGTTGGTTCTAGTGACGGGTGATATTTCCTTAGCTTTTGTTGAAAAGGTTTTGACTCTTGTTTAATTGGAATTATGTGTTGCATGACTTGTGCGTTAAAGGTTTTCAAATCATCATATGTCCATGCAAATACATCCTTAAATTCTTTAAATAGTTTTATAAATGTTGTTTTTTCTGCGGGGTTAAAATCTATTCCTAGATTTATAGTTTGGGGATTTAGTTATGTTCCTAAATTTATGGTTTCGTACCTCATTTGAGAGCTATTAGTTTTACAATTAGGGACAGATCTAAATTTAACCTGCAGCTCAAAGAACTTTTCTAATCTTAATACTGAATTAGGGACCGGTTTTACCTTTTCAAAAGCTTTTTCAACTGAACAAAAATCATTTATTACCGAAAAATCCCGCAGATTTTTGTCATGAGTAACTTCATCAATGGCTGAATATTTAAAGGTATCCTCATTCATCAGAAAATTCAGCACCTACACATCGTTATTGAATACACGCCAGTTAAAAATATTATCTGGTATAGAAGGCCTAAAAATCAATTCAACTGAAAAGAAATCTGGTGTAAGATTTTCTGACGGAATTAGTTTTGATGCTGCATTTGCCAATAAATCTGCTTCTTGATTTTGACTTCTTGGAACAGAAATTATGTTAAATGCATCAAAATGCAAAATAAGGTTCCATACCTCTCGTTGATAATTCTGTAAATGTTGGGCTATAGGGCAGACCTGGGTTTTATACCATTAACTTCGCACCAACAAAAGACCCATAGTGTTGGCCCTTTCAGCAACAACCTGTGAACATGTTGCAGTCTCACCCGAAACAACTATGGGGTGCCGCAGAATCAGGTTTCTGCAAGCAAAAGAGGGATATTACTGTACCTTTAGCTTCCAACAAATGATAATCATAAAATGCAGAGCCTTGATAGTTACTTATTTAGCTTCACGGTTAGATAAACAAACAGTGCCTTGCTTAACCCTTTACTGGGAATTCCAGCGAAGTTAGTATTTAGCAGTGATCTTACTTATCAGTTATATATTTATCAATGCATAAAAGAACATAACAACAACACAACAAAACCCACAACACACGATATAACGTGGTTCACCCCCAGTTTAGGGGTTACATCCATAGAACTGTGTTTTATTCAACTCTTTACAAAAACCACAGTTCTGATCTGAGCACTCAGCTGCAGATCCCTTCAAGTCCTCAAAGTCGTGCACACAGCTGCAGGCCTCTGTGCACACAGCTGTAGATTTCCTTAATCACCCAAAACCCTCTGCGCACACAGCTGCAGAGGTCGTCCACGGACACAGCTGGGAATTAACCTTACAAACAAGCCTTAGCTTTGCATCAATTCATCTTACATCAAAAGCCTAAACTGACTTCTTTACAAGCGTGCTTATTTATAGTGCACTTATTACAAAACCATGGGCACCCCAAACCCTAAACCTTGGACTTAAACCATGCGTTTATTACAAAAAAGAAGGTTTTTACTCAACCCCGACACCCCTAAGACTATTTTGAGTCGCAACTCCGCTTACAAATTTCCACAAAAATCGTGGAGTTACCAAAATTAGGGACCGTTAAGGTGCGCGCCCCAACAGTAAATGTTCATATAGGCAATGAATGGAGTTACGAACCTGTCTGATGATGATTTCGGAATCACCATACGCAACTAAATCTTTGATATCCATATCAGTTGCTTTCTTTAAACCCTGTATTAGAGCTTCATATTCTACAGTATTGTTTGTACAATTAAATTCCAACCTACAAGCTATACATGTTTTATTTCCCTGAGGATCTACCAGCAGGAAACCAGCTCCGGCTCCTTCTTTGGATTTGGCACCATCAAAATGTAGAGTCCAAGTAGAACTATTAACAACTACTTTGCTTTCTATAATATTTACAATATTAAGATTATCTACATCATTAATAATTTCCTTGAACGAAGAGTCAGGAGCAATAGATGTCACATTGCTAATTTATGATTGCTGTTTTTTTTTAGAAAAGGAAGAATTCTCAGCTTTAAAATTACCAAATCCCAATTCATACATGTAATTTCCCAAAATGCAATCTGAAAATAAAACAGGTTCACTAGGATCATGTAGTTCAGTCACAGTATGTTTCATATATCTTGCTCTATTTATCTTTATTTGATTTGACTTTCCATTCTTAGGTAACCATAATGTTGACCAATCTGTGGCAAAGAATCCGTTCAATTGTTGAGACCAATCTCTACTTAAAAATAGCCCATATGCATTAGGAATATCTGCAACAACAATATCTATAATTTGATAAACTTAAGGGTTACAAGCAATCCTGACTAAAACATCTTTTATCTCCCCTACAACCTTCACATTCGTTCTATCCAATTGAGTTATTTGTGAATTTGATAGAACATATTTCCCATTCAACCTTTTGCATACTGATAAAGGCATCACATTGGAGGATGCTCCGGAGTCTACCATGCAATTATGAACATTCCTATTAAAAATCTCGAAGGTAAGTAAGAATGGAGGTGTGGTTGATTTACAATTCTTACCTATTAGCGAGGCTTTGTCAGCCGTTGCTTTTCCTTTATCAGTTGCTGTTGAATCATCTTTAGAACTGTTTGTAGCAACATTTTGTTTCGTATTAGGAATAATTGAACTCATGGCGGGATTTATAACATGACTGTTAGGCATTGGATAGATTTGAAGAAGGTCGTACATACTAATGTTTGCACGTGTCTTCTTTAAATCTTCAATTATATCATATTGTAAATCTAATTTTGGAGCGTTTTGAATGGATTGGGTAATTTTGGTTGATTGAGTATGTTTTCCAGATTGAGTTTGTTTATTAGGTTGTGAATTATTGTTGTCATTATTTGGAGTAGAACTTGACGAAGCTCCAAGAGTGTTTGCAACTGTTCTACTATGAGTATTGTAGGCATGTTGTCCTGTAGGTGGACTCTTATTCTCATATTCTTTTACAAGACTATCCCAGAAATGACCGTTAACTTGTTGAGGTTCTTCTGATTCTTCATCATCTTCTGATTCTTCTTCTTCTTCATTTTCAGTTATTTATTGATTAGAAGGAGTCTCAGATAAAGATAAAACAACTTGAATTGTATTAAAAATCTGTTCATTTGTTGCTATGTCAGGTGGTGTATTTGTTTTATTATTTGTATTCAGATTTTGTCTAAACTGATTTCTGAAGTATCCCTAGAAGAGGAAGCTTCAAAATTGGTTTTCTTTAATCCTACAACTTCATTGGTTAATGCTCAAATAGCATTTTGCAGCTGTTCCACATCAAATGCTTTATCTTTTTCTGAACTAAGTTTTTCAATCTTCCTACGAGGAAAAGTATCATATTTCCCACTTCTATCTGGTTCATAGGACATGGAATCCTTCTCGAATTTGATGGCTTCCTCAAAAGTTTCTACTAATGTTGTTTTCCCAGCTCTCTTAACAAACATCCCAGAATATTTTGGTAAGGCTGAAGTATAATTTTCAATAATTATATCCTCGGGTGGTTGAGAAGCAATTGGAATTTTATTTTTTAATGTCAGAAACCTCTGATTAAAATCTTTAATTCTCTCTTTAGACTCCATTTTAATTCGAGATAATTCTAGGGCTAAAAGAGCAGGTATTTTATCTTCCCCAAATTTATCTAAAAAAACTTTATTAAATTCACCCCAATTTGTGATTGATCCCTGTACTAACGAAAAGTACTAGGTAGAGCCTCTTCCATCAAAAGTTAGAGGAAACAATCGAAAAACTACATCTTCATGTTGAATGTTCATAGTTTGAACAACTAACATGAATTTGTCTATATGCACCTCTGCAGGTTCCTTATCATCTGGGTTAAACTTAGGAAGAAGTTTATCTGAGTGTTTAGGTAAAGGGTGTTGTACACCAGGGACAGCTACAACATTTGTTCTCAGCCAAGGGAGTTGTGGATTAGGTGGAGGATTAGCTCCTCCTCCCACATGTATGTTTCCTACCATAAGGCTTCTCTCAGAATCTGAAGAACTCCCTGAATTAGATGATCTTGGAATATCAGGTGGTGATTCGGAAGAAGAAGGTGGCTGATCAAAACCGCCTATTGAAGTTAATCTTCTAGCAGTGTTTGTTTGAGTAGCTTGTCTCTGATGACTTCTAGTTTGATAACGTGGAGTGCTATCAGCTTCTTACAAACCTTGAGTAACTAAGTTCAATTGCGGATTACGTCATTGTTTCCTAGGTAGACCATAATCTATCGGAGATACACCAACTTGATTGGCATATGCTCTTGTAAGAATATGTCATGATTCTTCCAAAGTTTGAGTACTTTGTTCAGGAGTAAATGGAAATGTGATATGATCACGTTCAAGGATGCTCCTAACAATTTCTATAAAAGGTTATCTGCTGACTTCCAGAGGATGTTGGCTGGTTGAAAATTTCTCATTAGTTTTTCCTGCCATTAATCATTAACAGGCCCTCCTTCTAGCGCCATTTGTTGCCCTGATTTTCTGACCTAGGCCAACAAGAATATTACGCCCACACAATCAGCTTAAAGCAGCTTCCAGTGTGTTTGAAGTAGCAAAATCTTGCAGGTTATGGTCCTGCTACCAACTGAATTTTTCTCTTAGGGAGAAACTAAAATTCAGTAAAAGTCTATCCTAAAGTTATTTCTATATAAACAAACCCTAAAATTAGTTTTCAACTATCTAACTTATCCTACAATTTCTTTCTTAAGGAAAGTATTCAAATTTGGAAGGTTTAACATTTAATGGTCTAAATTTTAAAAGACTATTAAAATGATTCTAAAATTACACAAATTCTATTTAACAACTGTTAAATGTAAACTATACTAAGATAATACTTGAATTGAACTATCTTAACTATCCTATCTATCCTATCTCAGCTGAGAGCGATTCTGAATATTATATTAACTATTAATTAATATAATGATGAACAGAAAGACAAGGAGTAAGATTTAAATGAAAATATTTAAACCCTCGACACTAAATCATTCTGTAATAAAATACCATTGACAGAGAAACTGAAGTAAGCAATTACTTCAAATTTTTTGAAATGTTTAATTAATTAATAACTAATAAACAACATTAGATATTTGAATGAAGGATAATGTTCAAAATGAAATCATCACCAAAATACAAATGAGATCAAACAGACATTATATATATATATATCATTATATCTTGAATTTTTAGTAGAAACATTGGTTAATTCAGTTACAATAATATAGTAATTCAAATACAATATTGTGTTGACAAAGTGTGATAACGATTAATGAACACAAGCATAACCCAGTATACTGTATCAATATTATAAGTAGAATATTATATACTAAAATATAAAAAGAGTATCCAAAATAATACCGATCAACGATATCAGTCTGAGGATTTCCAGTCACATTCCACTTCCAAAGATAAAACTTCAGCCATGAAAAAAACAAGTATCAAAATAATATTTCAAATATGTTTTTGTTCAGTCACTCCATCCCCTTTCTCATAAAAATTATCAGTTTATATCATCCTCCCAGTCTTTCGATTCAGTTTTTTTTTATAAATGTTTTATGCAATATTATAGGAGTCCTATCACTATCAAATAGCATCGAATCTCTTCAACAAACACTTATCATTAGAAGATAACAATAAAAACAACTAGCCTAAAACATCTGTTGTTTAAAAGGAACTGTCATACACGTAGCTGTGTCAAAATTCCAGTCTTCAATAAACATCCACGTCTTCCAGCTGAAATCCAAGATATCCTGAATCGGTAGAGGATAATGATAACATGCCCACCTGTTTAAACAAACAAAAGGATCCCATTAAAACCAATTTTAACAGAAATAACAAAAGAACAATAAATTTATGTGTGCTTGTAAAATCTGCGATTTTACAGGCATGCACAAAAAAGCTTTTATTACCTGTTGACATATAGATAAACCATATAACTGAAAAATGGAAATAATCATCAGGTTCGATTTTGTAAATCGACCACTCTTTTGGCTTCAGACAGTTTGGCTTTGAGCCTGATGACCACTAGCTTCTGTTTTTCTACTTGTTCAAGCAAATGTTGGTTTGTATCTATCATTGATTTTTTTGCCTTCTTGTATTGGTTCTTTTTTATGTTCACTTCCTTCCATCTGTTAATCCAGTTTAATAACTCTTCCCTGAACGTCTTATTTTCCACCTCTTTCAAAGCTGCATTAGCTTCACACTATTTTAGTTCAATTTTTAATTCCATAATTTTAGTCTCGTATACCCTGTCAAGGACCTATTGGAGCGTTTCTTCCTCCTTTTCATGACACGAATCATTTTCTTGGGAAGAATCTAGATTATCTATGTCTTGACCAGGTGATGGAAAGCTCATAAAAGATGGCTCAAGGCCCGAACCATAGGCGTCCATACACAATGGAGCAACTTTTGCCTTACTTGATTCTGTAATGTCTTTAGCCAATTTTTCACTATTATTCTCTATACGAGTAGGTTCATCCGTATGAGTAGTTTTGGGATCCAATGATGGAGCATCATCCTCAAGATGGACAATCACTAGCTGAGTACTCTATTGAGTGGCCATAGGAACAAAAGCTGTAGATGTATTATTCATACTTCTATTAATTCTTCTCATCCGAACAAACACAATATTTTTTGATTCAAAACCCCCTCTGTCACAGCACACCTACACTAGTTGTTCTAGTTTATGCATAGACTCATCACCATGTTTTCGAGGAGTATACAGCTCAAGGGGGGTTTCGTAATCAATAGCATTAACATCTTCATTTTTGGTTAACTTTCCCTCTTCCTTTGCAGGTATACTAAAGTACTTGTCAAATGGGGATTGGTTCAAGGTTGACTCAGCGAAGCAGGGAGCTACATTCACAACCCCATCATCATCAACACAAGTGTTTATGGGTGGATTTGCTTCTTGAAGCTCTTTATCCTTGGATTCAACTTCATGAACATCACCAACTTCAGATTTTACTGTAGCCTTGTTTCCTACGGGTTTTTGGGGGAGGGTTTGGCCAATATTGAGTTGGCCCTAATTGACATTCAATTAAAAACTCATCCCATGATTTACCATTAAGAGATAGTTGATGTTGTATTATAATTTTGACTAGGCCATGATGGAACAGACTTCTATCAAGATTACCTATGGTAGTTGGAACCGAATGAGCCATTTTCTTTAGACTTTGCAATAGGTAAAAGGGGAGATTAAGTTTACAGCCTCTTAATGCTAACAGTATTCGTAGGTGATAATAATGCAGGTGAGAGAATCGTCCATCACATGATACGTACCTGACCAAGATCTCATAGAACGCTCGCCATTCTAGCTTTAGAAACTTAACCGAAACCCCAATCTTCAGTTTTGCACTGGCCGGCAAGTGCAACAGCAAGGACTAACATTTCTTCTTATTCACTTTCCCACCTTTAAACCATCGCTCTCCAGTTTGTCGAAGCTTCATAGCCTCTGCAATTTTATCTTCGTCAATGATAAACTTGAAATCTCCAACCTGTGCTATGTTTTCTTTCAAACTCAAAGAAAACTGTTTAGTAACCTCCATGTTATGGCCACTAAAGCACCTGAAGAACTGAATCCATCCAATTTTATCAAATAACAGGGCATCCTTCTCATTGGCTTCAATAAGCTCTGGTCCTGAAATTTCAAAATGACTAAGTGGAGCCATAGCTCCCTCACTACTACCCTGGTTACGAATTTAAATGAATGGAGTCATGAAGAGGGAAGGGATAGGCACCCAGGTGTAAGACATCACGTGAAATGTCAAATCCTCACATTCTCCATACCTGACAGAGATGAGGGCTCCAAGTTTGGCGATTTTAACCAAATTTAGAGAGGATGATCACTACAGCCAGTGGTTTGCTATGATAAATAAATGACTAGCCACGACTAACTGTAACTCTTAACTGATCCTTTATATCAGAGATCATTCGATTCATGAATCATAAATCAAGACATTAATTACATGCAGTTTGACATGATGAGCTCGTACAACATCCTGAAATGGAATGGTTATCAGTCCTATACAACATTAAATTTTGCTGATACGATTTCATTATTTCATTCACAATTGTTAATTGATATGAAAGGTTTTAACCAAATATTCATACCAACGTAGCGATCCCGATAACAGGTGTCATTTATCAGCCATATGAGTCATGTCTCTTCATAAAATGGTCAATTGATGATTTACTCCAGATTATACGTGAAAGGTGGTCGTGTTTATTAATATGACAATATAGTGTTAAAATAGTAAACCCTAATGTTCTTGAAATATAGCTAACTAATGATTCAAATTAACACTTAAACCATGTATATACATAAAGTTTCATTTTGAAATATGGTTTTAAAACTTTACAAAACCCCACCCATTAATATCAAAAACCAAATTCGATAAGGTATAAAGCTTGTAAGGCTATGACACATGAAAATTTCAAAATGAAATTCATTTATTTGCTTTTCACTAGCTATGTATATATAATTTTTACAAAGTAATTATGTTATATTGAGTTACATATGAAATGTGAACTTTTAGGTCTAATCATAATTTTAATTAATATTTCACCTTTAGTTCTAGGGATTTCAAGGACTTGTAATATCTTATCAATACCAAGCCCCAAACGAATTCGAAATGTGTTTTCTTTAAACACCAATTAGCGTACTATCTTTTCGAATCTCTTAAATCAACATATATAATCAGATAAATTAATTAATGATAGAATTGATTATAAATAAAATTTATGAAACTGGCAGCTGCTAATTATCAAGTTTATGAAAATGTTTTCATAAACTTCTTAATATGTCATTTTCAACTCTTCTACAATTGAGAGTACCTTCAGAATTGAGGATTCAGAAGGCACTCTTTTATAATCTTTAATAGGTAAATCATAAAAGAGAGCTGATCTCCCTTCATCTCAATGGAAAAATGAAGGGTTTGTTGCTGATTGCCAACAGGTACTAATGTCTCTTGTTATAATAATTGATCTAGATATAGAAGAGGTGGATATAAAGGAAACATTGCTTCATCGTGATATTGAGAAGAGATTTGTAATTGCAATTCAATAATGATTAACATCCTGATTAATCCACGAGATTCATCACATTTATTTTCCCATTTTATTTTCTTATCATCATCAGTGGATTATGTTGTTTTCCATGAGGTAATGTTGTAAAGTCCCCTACTTTGTAGAACATCCTCCATGCAAAATTTCCATGAGAAATAATTGGAACTGGTAAGTAGAATATCACAATTGGCAGCCATACTGTAAAATAAATGTTGTAAAAATAGAAACCAAATGTTTGGATGAAAAAAGATCGAAAAAACAAGGTGTTTAAAAAAGAGGCACGAAACGCTGACTCCGAATGAGGAAGTTATGCTTGATTTAAAAAATGTTGAAGATGACCCCAAGATAGACATGACATATAGAGGATTGAACAACTTCCACAAAAAAAAATTCTTCCCAAGATTAACCTTTTAAAAACAATTTACAAGAAAGTTGTTTTATGTGAATCACTTTTGTAAAATAAATGAAATTCACTTTTACAAGGATGCTACTTCAAATATTGCAACAAAAACTCAAAGAATTAAGTGACTCGCTTTTATAATTCAAGTGAGATGTACTTTTACAATAAAGTAACTTAAAATTAGAAATTGCATGCACTTTTAGAAAAGTAACTAATAATACATGAAATCAAGACCTATGAAGGAATAAAACAACTTTGAACCAACTGAGCCAATGTTAAAAGGTACGTAAAAGATGGGAAGGAGGAAGGGAGTTATGTTTTGTTTTTTTACTCTTTTGTCCCAATGTGTGTGCTTGCTTCTTTTCATGCAAATCACTTCACATAAAACAAAACAAAACAAAAAAAAACTTGGCCACACTTTTGGGGTTAGTCCTCATTAGCTTTCCTAGAATGTCTACATTTTCTCTTTGTTTTGATTCACCGATTGCACAAGGTGCATGACAAAGAGCATACACAGTAGAGAAAAACATTTCCTTTCTTTTTCTATTTTGTCATGATCACGCAAGGTGCACTACAAAGAGAATACGAATATAGGGAAGGAAACAATCAAAAACCAAAACAAAAAATAGATATGATAATAAATCTAAAATAATATGAGAAATTTAAAAAAATAATTAAAAACTGTCATTGTAACATTATACCTTCAAATCTTATGAAATGGTCGTATCTAGGGTAAACATAAAACTTTTTCAATAAAAAAGAACTATTTTCCGATGGAAACGACACTCTAAATGCAATGGAACACCTCCCACAACCCATAAATGCACAAATTTTTTTAGAAACTGGAACCCTTTCAAAGCTTCAACAACACCAGTTCAAGATCTACATCATCAACAAAAGTGACTCTTCATAAACGTTTTGATACCATGTTTGGGTACATATGGTACTCCCAAAATACCAAACATATAGAAAAACCACTCACAAAAACATATCACAAATCAACACACCAATTTTTTCATGTGGTTTAATCCCTCAAAAGGGAAGCACTCCTTGACCCCAACCAAATATCTACTTGAGGCAGTTTATTATGCAAAAGAAACAAAGTTATGAATGATATTATCATAATAGATCAACTAGCCAATGACCCTCCATGCTCTTTAAATAGATATCATGTACTAATAGGGTGTTAAGATACAAATAAAAGGTTGTTATGATCTAAGATAAGTTGAACATTCAGATCACTCTATGTCTAGAACATATCGTGACCATCAAATTAGATATTTACAAATGCATACTAATGCATACTAAAGAAACACACTTTTCATAATGGATATATTATAACAAATTGAACTTAACTAACTCCTAAGCGTCTAAATATCCTAACAAGCTATTCTTCCTCTCAGAAACACCTTTATGTGAAGGTGTGTAAGGAATTCAATGGTGCATCTGGATACATGGCATATTCACAAAACTGTATGAATCTATATTTGACATATTCACCACCATTATCATATCTAAGGATCTTGATCTTTCTTCCAGACTTGTTATCTTCTAAGGCTTTAAAACCTTTAAAGAGGTCAAAGACTTCTGACTCGTACTTGAGGAAGAAGACCCAATAGTATCTAGAAAAGTCATGAATGAAGGTTAGGACATATTTGGCTTGACTCATTGACATATGAGGGAAAGGACCAACTATATCACTATGAACAAGCTCAAGTGGTGCAGAGGTTTGCTCATGACTGACTCTCTCATACTTGTGCTCTGGGTGTTTTCCTAGGATGCATCCTTGACATAATCCTTTAGAAAACTTGATTTTGGGAAACCCTATGACCATGTCTTTGTCACTATCTTTGCACACCAATCATATAGATATTTCTAGTTTAGATGGTTAAATATTTCATGCCATAGCTTTCTAGTTACATTAGCATGAGTGAGGAGAGTAGAGGTGTTTGAGAAGGAAATGAAGTGTGAGAACTTGTACACTCTGGATATATGAATAACAAAACCTTTTTCTATGCTTCTACCATTCAAAATTTCAGTGATTACAACATCAATGGGAGTGAAGGAAGCCTTTTTAGGAGACACAGTGTGAGTCATATGATGAACTGACAAGAGGTTGGCAGCAAGACCTAGGACATATAAAACATTATTGAAAGAAACATGGTCAATATTTATTCTACACTTCCCTTTACTTTCAGTTTCAGAGTCATCTCCCAATACAATTTTAGGACCATTCGAAGCATCAAAAGAGGAGAAGGCCTACCTTGTCGAAACCATATGTCTTGAAGCTCAAGAATCAATGATGAAGGAAGATGATCTTACAATACTTTCTACTAGGGCATGAAATCTGTCCTTGTCTTCAAAATTTGATCCACCCTCCTTCTTATTTGTGCCTTCAGGATGAGAGATATTGTGCTTTTCAAGGATTTGAGTCAACCTATCATTTTGTTTCTTCATGCAGGAGCTCTCTAGATGGAAGAACCTATTATAGTATGTGCACTTTTTCATCTCACCTTTTCCTTTCTTCTTCTAAGGATTCTTCTTGGCGCTTGAACACTCCTCTTGAGAATTTGACTTGTCTCTCTTTCGATCAGGAGGCTTCTTTGAATTATCCTTCTTCTTGCCTTAGGAATCCACCTTTGAATCTCCAGCAACCAAAGATTTATCTTTGGAACACATACATCGTCTTTGTTTTAATAGAATGAAACCCCTCGTGGGTCAATCCAATTGCTTCATTGATATTCCTCCCCTTTAAGAAGTTGAATTGTTTTGGGGGAATTACCATTGAAAATATATTTTTTAATATAACCACTGCAATTTTTGAAATTATCTTGTAAATCAAATTACATAAGGAGATGGACCTAAACATGTCGAAAGGAAACAATTTATTCATATTTCGAATTAACACTATAAACATTGAATTGAAATAACCTAGTACTTTTCCAGTGATTCTAACCTCCACCACCACCTTGAGTAGGTTATCCCCAAGAAAATTGAATAATATTGAAAATAATTCTACTATTCATCTATCCAAACTTGAACTCTTATCAAATTTGAAATAGGTAAGTATTGTCCATAGTTCATCTTTTCTTATCACCTCCCACATCTCCCTATTCTACTCTTTAGTAATCAAACTAGGGAAAAAAAAGTTACCATAAGAACATCCTCCAAATTAGCTCCTTCAAAGTCTTGGAAGATCTATTGGAAATGTCTCAAACCAAAATCAACAACCTCACTAAAAATACAAACCACAATGCTATCCTCTTGTCACAAGTCCCAAATGGTGTCGATATTCTATCCATGACTTGAAAAACTTTGAAAAAAAATATTCTTTCATCACCAACTCTAGATAAATTTCTTGTCTCTTCACATTTAATTTTGCTTCTTAATCATTCAAAATGTATAATTTCTTTTATTCAATTTTTTTAAGTGTAAGGAGCTCAACTTCACTCAATATACACATGCTTCTTATATCCAATAGCTCACTAATTTTATTTTAGTGTCCTTTAAATCCTTGTCCTTACTTTTGAAGGGAACACCATCCTAGACTACTACTTTTTTTTACACTCTTTAAAACCCTAAAAATATATGCACTAGCAGATATTGCACTATAGGGATGGTAGTCCAACAAAGTGTTATTTCTCACCTTTAGAAACTCTTCCATCTCCAACCATCTGGAGTTAAATTTAAAGGGGTTGTTATCATTTGAGTCAAATTGTAATATATATAGGAAATAGTTCGATACCTTGCTCCTTTCAATCCACAAATTTTTATTTGTCCAGTTGTAAAACTAGGGAATTTGGAACCATGAAGCGGTCCAATCTTTTCGAAACTAGATTTCTCCCTACTTGATTATTCCACCAAGTGAGATTTAGCAAGATAAGTTCTATGTTAACTAGTCCCTCCACTTCCATCTGATCCTAGATTAAAAATGCTACTTATTCCACCCTATCCCTTTAACCCTAGACCTCCTCCCTACTCAACATAAATTTTAGATCACCCCTGAATCACTACACTCCGAGATTTGATTAAAATTCTACTGAAAATCTTCTCCAAGAGGCTTGCTTCTCACCATAAGGACCATACACATTGACTATCCACATTGTTAAATGTCATATTCAATCTTTTGTTATAAAGTTCAATACATAAACCAACAAAAATTAAAAAAATAACTTTTTAAAATATAATTAGATTTGCATCATAACACATTTTCTTTTTATAAATATATGTTATAAACCAATAGACACACATATATATAATATGGTTTTTATGATAAAATGAATTCATATGTAATATAAATTAAATAAAAGAATATATATATATATATATATATATATATACAAAATTGTCAAAACGGGAATTATTTTCCTTTATAACCTTTACATGGCCTTTTCACATATATGTATTTTATGTTGTTATTTATTTGTGTATCAATACTTTAAATATTGAGAATTTTGTGATACTTTAAATATTGGTAACTATTTTTCTTTATAACTTTTACATGAATTTATGAACTGAAAACCCTATTATTAATCTACCTCACCACAGAAATTTACAAACTAAAACCTTTACATAGCCTTTTGAGATATATATATTTTATGTTGTTATTTATTTGTGTATGAATACTTTAAATTTTGAGAATTTTGTGATTACAATAATAACCTTTTACATGGCCTTTTCAAAAACATAAAATATATGTTGTTGTTTTATTTGTGTATTTTAATTATTATTATTTTATTAATAATTATTAATAACCTTTACATGGCCTTTTTCAAAAACATAAAATATATGTTGTTTTATTTGTGTATTTTGATTATTATTAAATTTTATATTTTATGAATAATTTTTAAAATTGTATGTTTTAGTTTTAATATATATTATATATTGTTTGATGAAATATGATAGTTTTGGATATTTATTTATTAAATATTATTAATTATATAGTTTTAATAATTTAATTTTTATTTTAATAATAAATAAATGAATAACAAATAATACTTTTAACATATGAGATTGAAGATTTACGTAATTAGTATTTTGTAAAGTTATGAGATTGAAGATTTACGTAATTAGTATTTTGTAAAGTTAAACTATGTATAAATGTATTTGTCTCAATGTTTCATGTGAACATTCCAAAATAAACACAGTTTAGCTATAAAAGATCTCATACAAAAAGTAATTTTAATTTATAGAATTTTATTGGACTATTTTAATAATATTTTGTCGTTTTCGTTTATTTATGTTTAAATTGAAAATTTTAACATCTTATCATTCTCCCATGTTTCAATAGTCTTGAAGATATTTCGTTCTACCATGTTTCAATAGTCTTAAAGATGTTTAAGGTAACAAACATTTGTATTTTACTAGTTGCTATTACTTGTCCATAAGTTATTTTTTTGCATTTCTTATATGATTCCTTGTGGACTAGCCTCTCAAGAATCTTCAATGATTAACGAAATATCTTGTTAGACATATTGTCTCAGCACAACGTATTTTTTTAAAGGATGGAATATTTATTACGGCGAAAAATATATTTCATGTTATAAAGCATTAAATGCGACGGCGGTCGCACTGTCCGCCGTTGGATCTTACTTTGGAAAGGATCCGACGGCGGACAGTGCAACCGCCTTCGCATTTAATGCTCTATAGCATGTAGTGTATTTTTCGCCATTTATTAGCATAAAGACAGAATTTTTTATGATGTTTTTACGAAATTATCATAGCCACATTAGGCATTACCATGTGGAATTGTTTCTTTGGTCACTTCCACATTGTGGATGGGACACTTTTCATTGCAAATCGACTTTGCATTTTATTTGAAGGCCCATCAAACAATTTTTCCCATATTTTATGGGAGAATAATTATTTTTATATTTGTTTTATGCCCTCAAATTGTGGCCTCACTGAAATCACTTCACCACGTGGACAAATTAAAAAAAAACAATTGTGTCCTTTGTTGGGTAACAATATTGCCAGCATGTTCCTTGTTTGGAGTGTCTTTGGAGATATTTATCCATCGGTGGTTACAATGCTTAGCTTGCCAATCTGAGCACAAGAGACCCCACAATAATGACTATGTCTGAAGCTTCCATGCATGCGTTCGACGTGGTGGCGGTGATGACATTGTTCATATTTTTCTAGTAATTTTTTATGGAAGAAGAATAACCCGAGGTGGCGATGACAAGGGTAATTACGAGCTTTATATCGTGACGCAGTGGCCAGCCCTTCCACATATGAAATAACTATGGTCGGTGTTGGCGAATGCAACGGTGGTTATTGGTGTTTTTTTTATTAACCCAGGTTCGAATTTTCTTGTCCGTCAACAAAACCTAAGATATCGGATCGACAAAGTGTACCTCTATCAACAACACCTATGATGCCACTGAGGTTTCACCCAAGAAACCTATAGGGACTGCGAGAACCAGGCTTCTGTAGTTATGGAAGGGGATTTCTTTATCACAACATAATAAGGTCACTTGACCGAAACCAAGGGATGGACTTCCATCGTCATACACACATGAGAAAGTAAGGAAGATCAAAGGCACTCTTCATCTAGCATGAGTGATATTTTAAATGCCTTTGGTCTATGCACATAGCTTGCATACCTCTCTCGGTATCTTTTTTACCACATATGAGGGTTTTGTCTCTCTCATACTATCATGTCTTCCTAGCTCTCTAGTCTTGTTTTGTCCCTTTCCCGTTTGGTCATCTGCACACAGCTTGGATCGACCTTATATGTTTTTTACAATTCTTGTTTTAACGGTCGATCAATTCTCAACTGATAATCGACAGGTTGTTCTACAAACTCAAAACATCTCATTACATTAACACAGCCACTATCAGCCCAATTTACAATCATGCCCATGCCCAAAATAGACTATTAGTCTAACCTAACTAACTCTTATCAAAAATAGGTCGAACTCTCAGTTTTGACTTGCTCTTTTCCACTTTCGTTGCGTCCTTTTCTATTACATCCTTACTCGCCTTGGGACCGAATTTTTCATCTTTCCAAGCAAAACTCTTGTCTTTTCCTAGGGGCAACAGGTCCCCAACACTCACCTCTAGCTTGTCCCGAGCCACTTTAGTCATAAATTTATGCCAGGTCGAGTTTACTTTGAAACTTCTAATAGGTCTTCATTATCGTTTATGCTTCTCGTTGCACATCTTCCTTTATCTTCTTTATTTGTTCAACAAGTTTGAAATTGACATGTTAAGAAGTTGTTACTCCCATTGCACCCAGCGCTTATCGCACCCTTTCATGGACTGAGTGGATGGTTTCTATAACATTCTCTACTTTAGTCTGGTGTTATGTGACACGTTTTGTTTGTCTTTGATGTGGTGCCTGCAGTTTAGCAACCTGCTGATGTAATACTTTTAAGTTAGCAGCATTGTTCATCTTCTCAACCGGCGGAAATTTATTCAATTCATTCCTTAGTCCATTCAAATTTGCTTCTGTAGTATGAAGATGCGTTGTCATCTGCTCCAACTCTGCATCATCCATCAAGGATTCTCATGACTAAGAAACCTGTGCATATGCTTTGGCACAAAGTGCCTCGACCTCCTCGATCTTCTGCACAGTTTCAGTTACTGCCTTTCGTCGGGCTTCCAATACCTCAAGGGGTGTATTGAGAGTCGGCTTTGGTTCTAGCTCTGTGACTCATTTGTGAAGGTTGACATTTCCCTCTCCAAGTCAACAAATTCTGGCCTCTGGGAGTATCTCAGTTGCAATTCCTTCTTCATAGAATTCATGGAAGGAAAGCACGACAACTTGCTCCAACCTTTGTCTATCTTCCTACCATGTTTTTTATTTATGTTATGTTTCATTTACTTTTTTTTTAGCAATGCGATGGTATTCTTTAAGTGTTTGAGTTGTTCAAACATTGCATGCTCTCTTTCCTTAACTTGTCTACTGCAACCTATTGAATACTATGCAATAGATACATAGGAATTATAGAGAAATCAATACTTACATGACCAATGTCCTTGATCATGGCATTATTCTCTGGCATACCCAAATCAAGTGACTTAGAAATCACTTGAATATTTCTCTGTGGGGTAATCGGTGGTACCTCAACAGGTCATTCCTCGGATGGACTAGCTTCTTCCTATGATGCAATTGAAAAATAGTTCATGCACGACCGCTACTCTAACTATCTTTATTGCGACACAAAGAGTCTGTAGTAAGTCCGTAATGCCACTAACCAAGTTAGTATCCATTTCATCAATATTTTTACAAGTCTCATTCACCACTTCCTCCATTCGATAAAAAATGAGATTGTTGAGTCATCATTTGTAAGGCCAACAGTTCCAAATGTTTTGTCGGCATTCCAATTCTTATGACTTTTCTTTGATTCTTCGGATCTATTTGGGTCTTGTTGGATTCTTCTTTGCTTTCATAGGGAGAGCTTTGTGGGATTTATTCTCCTTGTGGATCTCTTCCCTAATTTCCTAACGTCCCGTTCTATGGTGGGTCAATTTCAGTAGATATTTGATCATCCATGACAGGTTTTCTCTACTCTTGGGGCTAGTACCAAACAATTGTTTCAATGTCTTCTTCTATTAGCTGAAATTGAGTGGTCATCCATTGATTCTCAGGTTCTTGTCGCGGTTGTAGAAATATGTGGTGAACATTGACTGAAAATATGATAATGTGGCAGAACCACTAGACTGTCACGTCCCTATACCCCATTATCATGCGGAATTAAAAATTTCATCGAGAACCTTTACTGTTCATCGAAACACAAGGCATGGTCACGAACCACTTCTCGACATTTCCAACATTGTCACGCTCCCTCCCGTCTTCCATTGATCAGTTGGACGATCTGCAAGGAAAGATCTCAGAGGAGATCGGACGACGGAGAGAAAAAGCGATGGAAATCAACGATCCCAAATGGTCCTGCAGACTAGAACCAAATCGACGGTTCAAAATCCACCCGCAAAAATAAACGGTTCGGAAAGCCTGAGTTGCGGGGTCGAAAGTTACAAAAGTTGCAATCTCACTTACCGCAACCCGCACCCCGCATCAGAAACAGATCAACGATGGACAACCATCCCATGAAGATCAACGGTGCAGAAACTTTGACTTGCGTGATTGGGAATTGCGGAAATTGTGACACTACGATTCCGCATCCCGCAAGTTGCGAATTGGAAGCTGAGGAAGGGAAAACCACGAAAACCACGATCTGCGATCCGGCATCCCGCAGACTGCGTAAATGGCAATTTCTAGCAGGAAACTCGACTTTTTAACTAAAGTCTTGAATCGATCTGATCATTCATGCCATTATCGATCTAGCCAATCTACCCTGCAACGTAGTTCAAAATGCATTGAGGGAAAACTTACATAGATTCCTATAATTGCAGTTATTCAAACGAACAATGCATCCATTCAACACAGCAACATGTTCATCACATTCCATCAAGCAATTTACAATACAAGAAATACAATTGTAGAGAATAACATAGAAAAGAACACTTATCTTGAATAGAACTTGTCCCGCAACCAGCTATGTTGCTGCAACGTTCCACCCAACCATAGGCCAATGCGCTCATCAATCTCTCAGCGACACCTCCACCACTGAGCTAGGCATGATTTCCTCAAGGAATAAGGGAAACCTAGTAGACTCATACACAGCCAAGGTGCAATAACACTCAGCCAAGCCAACAAAGTTGGGTTTATCAGGCTGCAGGGTAAAACGTTCCAACAGATGGGTTTCACAGGCCACTCAGCCAAGCCATCTCATAGTTGGGTATCACAGACTAAACACAGTCAAGCCAACATTCACCTTTAAGGACTAGTCAAGCCAACAGATGGGTTTATCAGACTGTACAGAGTCAAGCCATCTCACTACTGGGTTTATCAGGATACCTATCCAAGCCAGCATTCGTAGTTGGGTTTATCAGACTATCTAGCCAAAGGTTACTCACCAGGTCAAACACAACAAGACACAACCAAGCCAACAGATGGGTTTGTCAGGCTACCAGCAAAGCCATTTTTCCTGTTGGGTTTATCAGGTTTCCAAGGAAATGGGCAGAAATAACTGCTAAGCTAGTGAACTCATCTACAGAGCTAAGAACACCTTCACAGGACCTATCTGGCCTGGCTTCCCCACTGTCTACACACCCAACACAAGGAATTGTCCCCTTTTATGTTCCATAGTCCCTCAGGCTACCCCTTCCGTTCCAATGCTCTTCAGGATGTGCATAGCAGGTTTACCAGACACTCTTATCTTATCGTGAGGTTCCATAGTAGGTTTATCAAGCACGTTCTACATCTCTCCCATTCCTAAGTCTTGTACATAGCTCAGACCCGAACAAGGGTGCACAAAAACAACCACAGGGAGACTCCACAACACTAGCTTTACTCTTGAACATGAGTGACAGAGTTTCATACACTCTGTAGTCTAAGAAAATGTTGTAACACAACAATCATAGTCTTTCCAAGGGAAAAACACTCACAGAACGCAAAGGATATACATAGGTAGAGCTTCACTGCTATCACAATGTCACTAAACACTCGCAGAACGCGAAGGATACACATAGGAAGAGTTCCGCTACTACCACAATGTCACTCTTCTGGGAAACGAAGATGATGATGATGAATGAACCAGAACGTCCCGTAGCTCTCAAAACGTGAGGGTAATCCAAAACGTGAATGCGTGGGTCAAACATTGCATACGATTATGGTGTTTTCTTGTCCATGCAAGCAAAACATGACTTTCCAAAACTGGGTGCTTTGCCCAATTCAAAATTGCCCATACTCTTCCCCTTCCAAGCAATAACTACCTCAACCACCTTCTGGCAGAATAAATGGTTGGGAAGAGAAGCCAAGAAAGAGGGTAGTTGACAGTTATGATGGGTTCTCCCCATGACACATGGATTTTCCCCAAACTGGCTCAAGGTTAACATTCCCACCCCCTTATCCTTAGGAAAATCATGCCCCCATCTCATTATTCGTTGCATTGACATAGCTGGCTATGAGTTTTTCATTAATTTGCATATTTACATGACGTTTACAAACGTGCTTGACTTAGCACAGAAACGATAGGCATCAACCATGATCGCCTATATACTAAGCACTAATCAATGATAGAGCCTTGTCCTTGAGATCCTTTCCATGATTCGATATAATATTTACATCATATACATTAATGCAATGGGGTCAAAACCGGGGTGTTACATAGATAGTATTTACAACAATCCTTTCCTATTTCCCGATGTGATACCTCAGTGCATCACCATGTAGGTAAAATTCAACATTACCGTCCTTATATCAGCATAGATTTTTCTTTTCATACTATAGGTTCTAGTATCACACCTATTGTAAAGGAAAGTTTCTTATGGCTAGGGTTTAAGAGGCCATCAACATTCTGGGGTTGAAAGAGAGATGCATATGGTTATGCAAATAAATACAACCAAGATCAAATATTAGAATGGTTCATACCTTAACAAACGAAGGTTGATCCAAGCAGTCCTTCAATCCTCTTCTTGCTCCTCTTGCTCCTCTTGCTCCAAGAGACCTGCAAAACGAATTATACCTTCCTCAAACCAATATGACCACATATAAAGCAATGATAATCAAATAAACATGAAAACATAATCTAATAAATAACATCATATAATCATAATCAGGGATTCAATATACAAGACACATTGATTTGGGAAGAAGAAGGACATCACATATTTATTAATTTTGAAAACAAGTACAAATATACTTTCTCTTCAAGTTTGGTACCTCATAAAACCTTGATGTGGTTATGCTACTTCTCTTCTCCAAGGAACTCAGCCTCCAAGCTCTGCAACACGAGGATAAATCTTATAGGGCAAAGGTGTGGGGAAAGTGAGCTCCAAATCCTCCAGCATAACAATGCAAAGATTCAAGTCTCCTGTCATGGGCCTCCCTACCTCTATTTATATGGTTTATGAAGAGTTAGGGTCGAAGACAAAGTAGTTACAACTGAAAGAGTTAGTTGCATAATTACCCAAACTACCCAAATTACCCGAATTTAAAAATATATATATTTTTTGACATTTGGCGTACATGGGTATTATATATAGACAGTCGATATAATATTTACATCATATACATTAAAGCAACGAGGTCAAAACCGGGGTGTTACATAGATAGTATTTACAACAATCATTTCCTGTTTCCCGATGTGATACCTCAATGCATCACCATGTAGGTAAAATTCAACATTACTGTCCTTCTATCGGCACAGATTTTCCTTCTCATACGATAGGTTCTAGTATCACGCCTATTGTAAAGGAAAGTTTCCTATGGCTAGGGTTTAAGAGGCCATCAACATTCTGGGGTTGAAAGAGAGATGGATATGGTTATGCAAGTAAATACAAGCAAGATCAAAGATTAGAATGGTTCATACCTTAACAAACGAAGGTTGATCCAAGCAGTCCTTCAATCCTCTTCTTGCTCCTCTTGCTCCTCTTGCTTCAAGAGACGTGCAAAATGAATTATACATTCCTCAAACCAATATGACCACATATAAAGCAATGATAATGAAATAAACATGAAAACATAATATGATAAATAACATCATATAATCATAATCAGGGATTCAATATACAAGACACATTGATTTGGGAAGAAGGTGTTGCCACCTTTCACACACTTGGGTCACATGGTAGAAATCTTCAAGCCACTTGGCGTGTCCTTGGGGGAAAGTCTCAAGTCAAGGTTGTCACCTTGTTCTTGACTCCTCCATTTAGGCTCAACTCCTAATGAAGCCAAGGGGAGTAGACCCTATTAAGTTACTAAGGCTAATTACTTAGTATGGTGATGTTAAACTGAATGAATTATTTAGGAGTTTGAAAATTAACCATAAACAACCATAGATGACAAGATGCAAAATGAGCGCACGAAAGCACAATGCTGAGACACAATATATATATATATATAGCAAGCAAATCACCAGTGCCTTAAAATGGAGTCAAAAGAAAATCAATGTACTTGCATGTGTTTGGAGTGAATGTTTTGCAATTGCCTCTTGGTACGTTTTAAGTTAATGTGAAATATGAGTTGATTAAAATTAAGCGAAGGGGTGGACTCCAGATATACCCGAGAGTACTTGGAGTATGTCCAAAACTAAACCTTCACAGCTACCCACAAGGAATATGTGGTCTGAATGGAGTCTCTAGGGATATTGTTCATAACGCACCCATTAGGGTGTGACAGAGATCGGCGCCCCGAGGTCACTTTTCAGGAGTTCCTGCTTCCTTTTGGTATTTTTCCACCGCAATGGTTTGATCTAGGTGTTGGATCTTCACCTGATGGTTTGTCAATTTGGGAGAGTGAATCCTAATTATACTAGTCACTCAAGTGCTTTTGATACAGCTTGTCTGATCAGACAAACCGTAGCC
>LPNX010126356.1:177416-187497 GCA_001517045.1 Pseudotsuga menziesii | reverse complement strand
ATGAATGCACTCTAGTTTATTCTATGAAATTTCCATTGTGAGTAATGAAGGATTTTCATAAACAATGAGCTATCTTGTTGTTTATATATCTATAAATGTTCATGCGTTTTGAAATAAGTAATAGCTATCTGTGATTTTTCTTAATGCATGCGGAGAAATACATTACTCATTGATAAATCATAATATTGCTCCCTAGGAATAGGTTAGATAGTTAGTTCTAGTTTCTTTCTATGTGTGATTTAGATGCGAGTGAGTTAAGATGAGAGGTAAGAACCCGCACATCACATTGTGATCGCTCCTCGTATTCTCTATCAATCTCCATTCTTAGACAGGCACTTGCATATCATACTTAAATTCAAAAAACTAAAATATACACGGTGGACCGGGCCATAACTAGTAAAACCTTTTATTTTCTTACTTGACCTACAGTAGCCAGACCGTAAACCGGATGGATTCCCCATACTAAACAGTAACGGGCTAGTTGGGAACGTTTACTGGGGAGAATCCCTAATTGTTGTTAGCTGCGAATTTCCAGGCATCAACAAAAGTGTAACAAGGTCTTGCACAGCTTGGGCAATAGCAAAATGACGATGCTATTGTCGGCCCAAGGTCTTCAATGAAAATTTCCCAAAGAAGGTACGAATCCTAACCATGCGAATAAAGGATCTAAAGGCAAGCATGGAGGAAACCGTTTGATTACCTATAAAAAATGAGAACCATTAACAAATGTGAGGGAAACCGCCATTAATGAAAATGGTCCCTAAGGTACCTAGTACATTCTAATAAGTGTGATTAAAAGGACTTGAAGACAAACACTTGAAGAATCCATTGAGTAAGAGACATTAAGATATTCCCACTACCCAATAGCGAGGGAAATTTCCTTCGATGACTGCAATCCCTAAGGTACTGTCAGAAAACTCTAAATCTCATCCCCAGAGAAAGATGTGTTGCAGTCGATAGGAAGAGATCCGTTGGAAGGAAGGCATTAAGGCATCCTTCATCATCCAACACAAGGTAAGTCAAAGACTAATTGGATCTGGAATTGATACTGAATTTCACGACAAAGACCGCCGAAGACATGATGTAATGAACTAATACTAGGGAAAGGGTGACACAAAAGGTCAAGGCAACTGCAAAATGGCCGACAAAGGTCTAATCCTTGAACAATGAGCACGACACAAAAGTGACTTAGACAAATTTTGACATGAAATAACCAACGACACAAATCTGCAATGTAGGAGACATTGACAGATTCCCCATATAATTAGAAAATAAACCAACTGGAGGAGTAAAAAATCTAAATCGGGATAAGATAAAAAAACTAGGACCCAACTGTTGATAAACTCAAAAATAGTGCTTTGTTCAAGGAAACAAGAATTGCTACCATGATGTAAAAAAAATGTGAATGAACTTCCTTTTCCCTCTTTCTTGTGAAGGTTTAACGAGTCCAAGAAAGCAAACTCGAGACCATATTCATTTTTGGCAAGCTTGAAGAAGAGACAGAAGAATGCTTGATAAAGCACTAATTCGTGGATTTTACGAGCCCGAACTAGTACATGATCGACGATGTTTTCATAGTTTAGAGAGTCTGAAAACTCCAAAAAAGACTCCAGGGGGGTGCTTTTTCAAGCAATTTAGTCTCCTGAGGCTGGAAAGGTATAAAACAAACCACAGAAGAACTCTCTTAGCTTCCGAAGAAGTAAGGTGCACCTTTTTTGTATTTAGTCAGGAAGGTCCTTGGCCTTGGCCTCCTTTCCATGATTCGATATAATAGTTACATCATATACATTAATGCAACGGGGTCAAAACTAGGGTGTTACATTCCCCTCCCCCTTCAATAGCACTATCCTCAGTGCTTACAAAATTGAACAAAATGCTACACTAGCATCGCCTCAGTGCTCCATAGATTTGAACAAAAATGTATGTGCCAATTGCATGGCATCCTCGAACTCCCATGTAGCCTCTTCAGGACTGTAGTGCTCCCACTACACCTTCACCTATCCTATGGCTCGGTTTTGAAGAATGGTGACCTTCCTGTCGAGGATGCGCATTGGCTTGATTCAGAACTCTCCCTCGGGTTCCACCTAAATCACATCCCAATTTATCACATGGTTAGGGTCATATATATATTTCTTAAGCAAAGAAACATGAAAAACATTATGAGCCCTAGTGCTATCAAGCAATGCAAGTTTATATGAAACTGACCCTATTTTTTCAAGCACTTCGAACGACCCAGAGTATCTGGGTGATAGCTTGGCACAACTCCCAAGATTCAAGGAACTCTTCTTTGCCCTCACTCTGAGGTAAACATGATCCCCAATACTGAATTCTTTGTTCACCCTATTCTTATCAGCATAGATTTTCTGTCTATCCTGGGCTGCCTTCAGATTCTGCCTAATCTTTACAACCTCCTGCTCCATCTCCTTAAGCAATTATGGACCAATCACAACTCTGTTCACTGGATTATCCCAAGTCACTGGTGTCCTACACCTCCTACCATACAAAGATTCATATGGACTCATCCCTAAGGATGCTTGCTGTCCATTGTTATAAGCAAACTCTACCAGGTGTAAATAATCTTCCCACTTGGTTGGTTTTTCCATCACGTACATGTGAAGCATTTCTTCAAGAACTTGATTTACCCTCTTTGTCTGCGCATCTGTCTGAAGTTCAGCTTTGTAACCAAATCTGCAAACAACTCCTTCCAAAAATTGGAAGTGAACTTGACATCTATGTCAGAAACTATTGCCTTTGGCAATCCATGCAATTTGAAAACCTCCTTCATGAAGATCTTTTCAATGTCATCAGTCTTATGCGTAGAATTAACTGGTATAAAATGTGCTGCCTTTGTCAACTTGTCCACCACAACCATGATGGAATCATGCTGTCTCCAAGTCATTGGAAATACTGTAATGAAATCCATGGAAATAACTTCCCATTTCCATTCGGGAACTAGAAAAGGTTGCAACAAACCCGTTGGGTGTTGATGTTCAACCTTCACCTACTGACATTTCATGCACCTGGAGATGTATCCAGCCATGTCCTTTTTCATTCTTGGCCAAAAGTACTACTTTCTAGCTGTAGCAATTGTCTTTTGATATCACAGGTGACCAGAATATGGAGCTTGATGGATCTCATCTATAACCATTCTCCTCAAATCTGCTACATTTGGAATATAAATTCTTCTTTTATAAGTAATGATTCCATCTTCTTCCAAGTTATATCCCTCATACCTCTTTTCAAGGCTTTGTTGCTACAATTTGTCCTTAACCTGCACATATAATTCATCTTTAGCAGCATGATTAACAATCTACTACCTCAATTCCGATTGGAAAACACTAACGGATGCCACATGCATTTCATGCACCTTCTTGCTGAGTGCATCAACTACCTTATTCTCTTTTCCCTTTATGTGCTTGATCTCAAAATCAAACTCACATAAAAACTCCAACCATTTGTATTTCCTAGCATTTAGAGTAGGCTGATCAAACAAATACTTCAGACCACAATGGTCTGTCCTTAACTCAAATTTTATTCCCATCAAGTAATTCCTTCACATCTTGAGAGCATGTACTATGGCTGCAAGTTCCAGATCCTGAGTAGCATAGTTATTTTCATGTTCCTTCAACTTTCTGGACTCATAACATATCACATGGTTGTCTTGCATAAGGACTCCCCCAATCCCTTGACCACATGCATCAGTACACACCACAAAATCTTTTGTTGGGTTTGCAACTTTCAAAACCGGTGCACTTGTGAGAATATTCTTCAACCGTTGGAAGATTTCTTCACACCTCACTACCCATTCAAACTTTATGCCCTTCTTTTGCAAAGAAGTAATGGCATGTGCAACCTTGGAGAATCCTTCAATGAATCTCCTGTAGTATCTTACAAGTCCCATAAAAGATCTCACATCTGTCACATTTCTTGGAGTAGGCCAATTCATAATGGCTTCAATCTTGTCAGGGTCCACAGATATACCCTCTTCTGAGATAATGTGACCCAAGTAATGAATTCTATCTCTATAGAAGTCACACTTGCTCAACTTTGCATACAACTGATGCTCCCTAAGCAATTTTAATGTCAAACTCAAATGCTCTTCATGTTCTTCATCATTCTTAGAATAAAAAAAAAATGTCATCAAGGAAAACAAGAACAAACTTGTCCAAATACCTACTGAAGACACTATTCATAAGGCACATAAATGTAGCTGGTGCATTTGTGAGACCAAATGGTACCACTACAAACTCATAATGTCCATACCTTGTTCTGAAGGCTGTCTTATGAATGTCTTCATCCTTGATTCTCACCTGATGGTAACCTAACCTCAATTCAATCTTGGAAAATACCTTTTCTTCTCTCATTTGATCAAAGTGTCATAAATCCTAGGCAAAGGATACTTGTTCTTCATTGTGACTTTTTTCAGCTCTTTGTAATCAATACACAATCTGAGTGTACCATCTTTCTTCTTTACAAAAAGAACTGGTGCTCCCCAACAGGACACACTTGGCTTGATATAATTTTTCTCCAATAGCTCCTACAGCTGCACCTTCAGCTCTAACATTTCTGGCATACTCATTTTGTAGGGTGTCTTGGACACTGGTGCTGCTCCTGGCACAAGTTCAATCGTGAAATCAATGTCCCTCTTTGGAGGAAGCCCTGGAATATCATCAGGAAAAACATCCTTGAATTCCTAGAATACACGGAAGTCGTCCAACCTAAGAGTTTCATTCTCTATTACCTCCAAAATATGAGTTGCATACAACTGGAAACCTTTCCTACAGTACTTCTTCAACTGCATTGCTGAAATCTTCCTCACAGAAACCACCTTTGGAATGCCTCTTACCACTCTCAAGTTCCCTTCTTCATCCATGCATTCAAAAGCCTTATTATTACAATAGTCAAGCTTTACTCTATGAGCTTCTAACCAATCCATTCCATTGAGAAAAATATAGGAACCAAGTGGTAGAACATTTAGATCTACACAAGTGGCCAATCCATTCATAACCAATGGACATTTCTCCACCACTTTGCTAACCTTTCTCTTGGTTCCAATGGCTAGCTGAACTAACCAAGATTTGTTGTGCTTTACTTTATTAAAAGCACAAATATCCACTACTCTAGGAGAAATGTAACTGTGGGTAGAACTAGGGTCAATCAAAATAGAAACAGATTGCTTAGCAATCTTACCTACAAGTTCCACCATAGTTGACTGATGATCTTCCTGGTGGTCCTCCAGTGCTGCGTAAATCCTAGGGACGACCCTCGCTACTTGACCCACTATTTTGGCCTCTTGAAGGTTGTAAGCTCGCATCACACTCTCATTCTCAAGTGGGAAATTCTTGTGCATGTAGGGTCCTCCACATCTCCAACATTGGAGTGGTTCTATGATTTTCTATGGATCTCTTGGATTTTCTCCCACCACTCTAGCTGGCTGCTTTTCAGCTTGGGATAGTTGCTTCTACTGATTTTTGAAGCTAGAAGGTTTAAAAAATTTCTTTCTTTGGTTGGAATTCTCATTCTTCTTGTCCTTCCAAGTCTTCTGATAGTCAGGTTTTCCTCTGATCTTCTCATAGAAATACTTATCTTTCCATATTGTTTCTTCCAGAGTTCTAGGCTCATAAAAATCAATTTTGTCTTTGTAAGAATGAGGCAATCCACTTAGGAAACGCTGGATTTTCACGTTCTCATCCTTGATATACCTGACATATCTCAAATGTTCTAGGAACCTGTTCGCATACTATTCCATGGTCTGCTGCCCCAATATCAACTCATGGATTTCTTTAATCTTGTCATCATAGTACCTGTCAAAGAGCTATTTCTGATTGAAGTACTTTTGGAACTGTTTCCACACAATTTTCCTTTTGTTAATCTTCTTCACTTTCCTATAGTTCTCCCACCATATTATGGATTCCCTACCAGTCAAATTGAAGATGGATACTCTAGAATTCATATTTCCTAAATAGTCCTGGACTTGGAAATACTTCCTCATCCCAAGAAGCCAAGCCTTAGCTTCTTGATCATTCTTTGTCTCACCATTGAAAGTAGGAGTCCTTTCCTTCTTAAACTCGTCTCGTGAGTTTTTCCTATAACATCTCCTTCTCTTTTCCCCATGAGATGAAGAACTAGAATCCTCAGTGGATCCTTTGGATTTAGATGACTCACTATGAGGCCTCTTTATTCTTTTGGCACTACTCTCACTACCTTCTGGATTTGTTGGACGTCGTCCCGAGCTCATCCGTCACTGGATGTCTGTCAAACTTTGCAACATGGTAGCATTCAACTGATTCTTATCTTCCTGAGATTTGATCAGGATTCTCATAGTGGCTGTAGTGTTTAGCTACATCTCTTGAAATATCCTTCCATTAGATTCTATATCATCATTTTCGGCTCAGACATTTTCCCCCATAGCGTCTTGCGCATGCTCGTAGGAATCTCGTGCCTCATATCTGTCATAGGTTCTCATGGCTGAGCCAACAACCCACTTTTCCAAAATGTACTATGACTTTGAAAAATGTGTTATCAACACCATTTGTTAGATACACAGTAATTCAAAATCAAAACCATTTTACTTACTGTCACCTGGCCTATCTAGGCCCAATGATGTAACCGACAGCTTTGTGAACTGATTTTCAGCCCATCTAGGCCCAATGGTGCAACACACAGCTCTGATACCACAATGTAGTGTACTACAAGTTGGTATCAGAAGGTACTCTTGACTGCTTTCTGACCCATCCAGGTCCAATGCTGCAATCGACAGCTCTGATACCACAATGTCATGTCCCCATACCCCATTATCATGTAGAATTCAAACTTTCATCGAGAACCTTTACTGTTCATTGAAACACAGGGCATGATCATGAACCACTTATTGACATTTCTAACAATGTCATGCTCCTTCCCATCTTCCATTGATCAATTTGACGATCTGCAAGGAAAGATCTCAGAGGAGATCAGATGACGGAGAGAAAACACGACGAAAATCAATGATCCCAAACGGTCCCGCAGACTGGAATCAAATTGATGGTTCAGAATCCACCCACAAAAATCAATGGTTCAAAAATCCTGAGTTGTGGGGTTGGAAGTTACAAAATTTACAATCTCACTTCCCACAACCTGCATCCTGCATCCTGCATCAGAAATAGATCAACGGTGGACAACCATCCCATGAAGATCGATGGTTCATAAACTTTGAATTACGGGATTGGGAATTGTGGAAATCGCGACACCATGATTTCGTATCCCACAAGGTGCAGAAGGGAAGTTGCGAAAGGGAAAACTGTGGAAACCATGATCTGCGATCCGGCATTCGGCATCCCGCATCCCACAGACTGTGTAAATGGTGATTTCTAGCAGGAAACTCGACTTTTTAACTGAAGTCTTAAATCGATCTGATCATTCAAGCCATTACCGATCTGGCCAATCTACCCTGCAACGTAGTTCAAAATGCATTGAGGAAAAACATACATAGATGCCTCTGGTTGCAGTTATTCAAAGGAACAATGCATCCATTCAACTCAACTACATGTTCATCACATTCCATCAAGAAAATTACAATACAAGAAATACAATTGCAGAGAATAACATACACAAGAGCACTTATCTTGAACAAAACTTGTCCTACAACCAGCTATGTCGCTACAACATTCCACCCAACCATATCCCAGTGCGCTCATCAATCTCTCAGTGACACCGCCACCCCTGAGCTGGGCATGATTTCGTCAAGGAATAATGGAACACTAGCAGACTCATACATAGCCAAGGTGAAATAATAATCAGCCAATACAACACAGTTGGGTTTATTAGGCTGTAGGGTAAAACGTTCCAACAGATGGGTTTCGCAGGCCACTTAGCCAAGCCATCTCATAGTTGGGTATCACAGACTAAACACAGTCAAGCCAACATTCACCTTTAAGGACCAGTCAAGCCAACAGATGGTTTTATCAGACTATACACAGTCAAGCCATCTCACTACTGGGTTTATCAGGCTAAATATCCAAGCAAACATTCACAGTTGGGTTTATCAGACTATCCAGCCAAAGGTTACTCACCAAGTCAAACACAACAAGACACAACCAAGCCAACTGATGGGTTTATCAGGCTACCATCAAAGCCATCTTTTCTGTTGGTTTTATCAGGCTACCAGCAAAGCCATCTTTCCTATTGGGTTTATCAAGTTTCCAAGGAAATGGGTAGGAAGAACTGCTAAGCTAGTGAGCTCATCTATAGAGCTAAGAACACCTTCATAGGACCTATCTGGCCTAGCTTCCCCACTACCTACACACCCAAGAAAAGGAAGTGTCCCCTTCTATGTTCCACAGTCCCTTAGGATACCCCTTCCCCTCTAGTGCTCTTCAGGATGTGCATAGTAGGTTTACCAACCACTCTTATCTTATCATGAGGTTCCACACTAGGTTTATCAAGCATGTTCTACATCTCTCCCATTCCTAAGTCTTGTACATAGCTCAAACCCGAACTAGGGTGCACAAAAAATAACCACAGGGAGACTCCACAACACCGGCTTTACTCTTGAACATGAGTAACAGGGTTTCATACACTCTGTAGTCTAAGAAAATGCTGTAACACAACAATCACAGTATTTCTAAGGGAAAAACACTCACAGAATGTGAAGGATATACACAAGTAGAGCTTCACTGCTATCACAATGTCACTAAACACTCGTAGAATGCGAAGGATACACAAAGGAAGAGCTCCGCTGCTATGACAATGCCACTCTTCTGGGAAACAAAGATGGTGGTGAATGAAGATGATGATGCCAGAATTAACCAAAACATCCCGTAGCTCTCAAAATGTCAGAGTAGATCCAAAACATGAACGCGTGGGTCAAATATTGCATACGATTCTGGTGTTTTTTTGTCCATGCAATCAAAACATGACTTTCCAAAACTGGGTGCTTTTCCCAATTCAAAATTTCCCATACTCTTCCCTTTCCAAGCAATAACTACCTCAACCACCTTCTGGCAGAATAAATGGTTGGGAAGAGAAGACAAGAAAGAGGGTAGTTGACAGTTCTGATGGGTTCTGCCCATGACACATGGATTTTCCCCAAACTGGCTCAAGGTTAACATTCCCACCTCCTTATCCTTAGGAAATCATGCCCCCATCTCATTATTCATTGCATTGACATAGCTAGCTATGGGTTTTTCATTAATTTGCATATTTACATGATGTTTACAAACATGCTTGACTTAGCACAGAAACCATAGGCATTAACCATGATCGCCTATATACCAAGCATTAATCAATGATAGGTCCTTGTCCTTGAGATCCTTTCCATGATTCGATATAATATTTACATCATATACATTAATGCAACGGGGTCAAAACCGGGGTGTTAAATAGATAGTCTTTACAACAATCCTTTCTCGTTTCCCGATGTGATACCTCAGTGCATCACCATGTAGGTAAACTTCAACATTATTGTCTTTCTATCGGCACAGATTTTCCTTCTCATACTATAGGTTCTAGTATCACACCTGTTGTAAAGGAAAGTTTCCTATGGCTAGGGTTTAATAGGCCATCAACGTACTGGGGTTGAAAGAGGGATGCATATGGTTCTGCAAGTAAATACAAGTAAGATCAGAGATTAGAATGGTTCATACCTTAACAAGCGAAGGTTGATCCAAGCAGTCCTTCAATCCTCTTCTTGTTGCTCTTGCTCCTCTTGCTCTAAGAGACCTGCAAAATGAATTATACCTTCCTCAAAATAATATGACCACATATAAAGCAAAGATAATCAAATAAACATGAAAACATAATCTGATAAATAGCATCATATAATCATAATCATGGATTCAATATATAATACACATTGAATTGGGAAGAAAAAGGACATCACATTTTATTAATCTTCAAAACAAGTACAAATATACCTTCTCTTCAAGTTTGGAACCTCACGAAACCTTGGTCTAGTTTTGCTGCTTCTCTTCTCCAAGGAACTCGGCCTCCAAGCTTTGCAACATGAGGAGAGAGCTTCTAGGGAAAATGTGTGGGAAAAGAGAGCTCCAAATCCTCCAGCATAACAATGCAAAGATTCAAGTCTCCTCTCATGGACCTCCCT
>LPNX010126356.1:164234-174437 GCA_001517045.1 Pseudotsuga menziesii | reverse complement strand
ACCTCACACATTAGGGGGCATCTGTTATAGCGGATTTCACCACTCTAGGTGAATCACACTTTGTATGGCCTTCCCCTGTCCTACTACAGACTCTTTAGACCCCATGGACTATCTTTTATCCTTTGATGTTTCCTTGATCATCCCTAAAACTATATGAAAAATGATATACGCGGTTTTTTACCCGATAACCGCGTACATACGCGGGGTTGACCCCTATAACCGCGTACATTGGGATGTGTGCATAATCCAAATCCTTTTGGAGTTTTCCTTGACATGGATCCAACTCATTCGACTCTTGGCCTTCCATATGCCTTGAGATTGCTCGGATTCGACCCTTCATTATCCCTTGTGAAGCTATATAAGGAACCCCTTGGTACATTGAAGGCATATAGAGATATTGAGAGCAACGAAACTATAGTCCATTGTTGACGGAATTTGTACTTGATTCTGCATCCCTTTGTCCCTTGGAGCACTGTTGTGTTCTTCCCAAGCTTGCCTTTTGCTAGTGAGCTTGCTATCGTGAGATGGAGGATTGAGGTGGTGGAGAACCAAGTCGGGGATTCAATTTCTTCGGTTCGCAGACGTGCCATCAGAGGTTGTATCTATCTTGTAATCTCTGATTTATATTAATAAGAACTATCTTTTCCTGTCCAATGATGTGTATTTAATTAAATATTGTATCCATTGGAATATGTCAAATTCTTTTACATTATTGATTATATATGCTAGAATAGATCTAAAACCATGATATATAGTACTCTTGTATTGTTTACTTGTTGTTGAGGAAGTATTATATCAATTCAAGCTGAAGATTGGAAAGCTCAATGGGGATCTACTTCAACCGTCCGGATTAAGGTATGAGGTCTGATCCTTTAGTGTTAGACATTTTATTTCTATTGCATATTGGGAAAGATTGATTTCTGGATTCAAAGCTGTCTATTGTGGTACCCCAAGCCATAGGAATTTCTCTCCATAACAGAATTGGCAACTGCACTGGGGAGTTCCTAGTAGTTGTCCTTTGGGGGTGATTTTCTCAGCATTCAATGTATTTGAATTGCTCTTTCTCTCTTGTTTTTGTGTCAGGTATGGGGGCATTTATGCCTGGTAGACTTTGATTGGAGTGAAGTTTGTCTCAACCTGTCTGTTTGCCTTGTTTTATGCACCTTTTCTTCTTGTACGCGGGTTTTTTATTTACAGTCGCGTATACACGCGGTTTTCTCTGTGATTTCTGCGTATACACGCGGGTTTACTGTGAATAGTCACGTATACCTTGGTTTTTTCTCTTTTGTGGAAGATAATTGGTTGTTGGGTGAATGCTGTTAGTTGTTGAGTCTCCTTTGGCACTGCTTGAGTCTGTTTTGACCTCTGTTTCTGACCGAAAACGTTTTTTTTTAGCCTAAATTTTTTTTAGGAAAGTTCTTGTCATGGCATTTTCGATTCTTTGTTTGAGATTAGTGCATTAGAGTTCTTTTACCTTAGTGCTTTGCTTGGATGCTGTTTATGTGTGCTTGCAGAGTCTGGGGGTGGTAGAATCATTCTTTTGCTTTTTGCATCTCTTATATTTTCAAAAAATCCAAAAACATTTGCTTATCATAATGCATTGCATTTTGCACTTTGCATTGTACTTGCACTAGATCTAGATTTGCTTTGGAGTACTAGTTAGGAATTCATATAGGAAAAATTTGCATTCATCATTTGAAGAAGAATTGTGCATTTCACATAGTAGCATACCCTATTTACATGGACACAATGCATTTGCATTGATTTTTATGGTGTGCATTTTACTTCATGTTGCGTCATAACACCACTAGTTGCATGACCATATCCTATTTTTGAGTAATAAAGCCAACTAAAATCAACGCTAATTAAAATGAATTACACTCTTTTCTTTTCTAGGGTGCACCAACAAGCTTAGGTTTTAGGATCTTGGAATAGTTCATTGTAAGTCAATTCTCCAAGATCACTAAAAAACAACATCTAGGTGTCTGTCCAGGGAGTGTGTGAAATCCTTGATATAACCATCGTTCTCAGGATCCTCCTCTCAAACGGGAGTTAAGCATGATGCAGTGTGAGCGGTTATTGATTGGGATGACCCCTAGTCATAACTGAGTAGCACCAGAGATATTTCCAAGATTGTATTCGTATCTGGGGGCTCTTTCAAGAGTTTCGAGCTTTGCTACCCTGCCCATACGGTCAATCCCGCCTGCGACTGTCCGCCTGAGATTTGATTATATTGAGGTGACCTTAGTGACCTTACCTAGGATATCGAGGGGGTACTTGTAGAGGTTATTCTGTAGGTTTCCCAGCCAGGTTGGGGTCGGACAGCACAGTCGCTTTACGCGTTGAAGCTGAGGGCCACAATAATTGGTTACGTACCTCTGCTTGTTGTGTATGGGAGTCTCAGGCCTCTCCAAGGTGAGACATACCTGCTTCATTCAGGAGCTCACTTATCCAGCCCTTGTTTGCTTGCATTTGGCTTTAGATTTTGTTAGTGATTGCTCTGTGCACGCTAGTTGGCCTAGGGTTTACGTAAATAGAGAGTCTTTGTTATTTTTGTTTTGAGTCATTATGGATTCGAGTGCGGTTCCACGCCGTTCTCGTTGGTTAGCAGGAATTTCGCCTTCTACTTCTCCTCCTCCTTTGGGAGAGAGACCTAGACAGTCCAGGCGGACTATGTCACACACCGATTCACACACCATGGAGGATCATTCAGAGACTATTCCTGAGCCACCTCCTCCCATTCATGTTGACAATGGGGAATTTACTCCTACATACAATCCTTCACCTGACCTAGCTGAGTTTGGTCCTGTGATTTCCCATATAGGATCTTTGCACAATAGACCTACTCACCCTAGGGCTGATTCCCCATTGACACATTACCGGTATGGAATGCCGGAAGATGCCGAGACTCACTTTGAACCTGCTAGCACTAGCTACGGTAGTTATGCTACGACTGGTTTTCCTATGCACGATTTGACATTTCATGTCGAATCTGACTTCGAGCCTAGCACTATGCCTGGGGGAAATCCCATTCCTTACCTTGCGGATAGGTTTGGGAGTACTAGTCACATTGCACCTTCCGTCCCAGTGGTGGAAGCTACATCTCATCTCCCTCCTAGGTCTAGGGTTAGCGATCCGATTAGGATACCAGGTCCAAGACGGGTGACAATAGGCGGTATTACATATCTTATTACTCAGATTCCTTCATCCTCGGTTTCGAGTTCTTCAAATGTACATCCTCCACCTTATCCACATGGTCCTTCGAGCAGATATATGGCTACGAGTCAGGTCCATACTACGGTTACTAGGCCGATTATGTCTCAAGTTCATATACCACCCACTGCTTCGGGAGGCTATATTCACGCTTATAGTGGTTAGCTTGTCACATTTGGGGCCTATATACCTACTTCTGGTATTTATGTTCCCCCTTCCGGAGCTTATCTTCCTACCTACAGAGTGTCCCATGGGACATCGCATGCGATGACCTATGGACCTTATTATGGGATGCAGTATGGACATGTTTCTTCACCTTACGGAGGTGGGTATCAACAACCTGCTTACTATCTTAATTACGGCTTCATAGCTCCTATTAGCTAAGGTCCACCTTAATATGGTACTTCCACGTCACCCTATATGGGTCTGACAGGAGGAGGACACTATGGCCAAGGCCATGGTGGTGCTCAAACCTATGTGAACCAGGGAGCGGTCCATCGACCTCATCATCCTAGGCTCCCTTTCCTCGTGAAGCTTAACCTTCCTGACTTATCAAGACTTACGAACAATCCCATGGCTCATGACCCGGCTTGGCCGGCTGTCCCTACCAAGCTTCCTTCGGACATACCTAAGTTCGAAGGCAAACCGAGAGAGGATCCGAGCGAACACGTTACCATTTTTCACCTTTGGTGCTCTTTGAATTCATTACATCAGGACTCAGTCCACTTGTGACTATTTCAATGCACCCTCATGGGGCCTGCTGCAAAATGGTATACAGAGTTACCAAAGGGAGATTTTACCTTGTTCGACGATCTTGCGATGACTTTTCTTAATCACTTCCAGCTACCAGTGCGCTATGAAATTGGTACTAAACTCTTGTCGACAATTTGGTAAGATAAAGCCACCCATATTTCTGATCATATTCAGGAGTGGCGTAGACAGAAGAGATTAATTAAAGCCTTTATACCACCGGAGTTCCTTCTCGAGTGGTTCCTCAAGTATTTATTGCCATATATCGCGAAGGATGTTTCCACATCCAGAGTGCAGAATGAGGAACAAGCAATCTTTAGGGCACATGAACTCGACTTGATTTATGCTCAGTCCAGTTTGTTGTATGAGATTATTCCCAATGCTCCTCGTTCTAGTTTCGATCCCAAGGTCAAACCTGGACCACATGCCGATGGCATTGTGGGTTGTGCAAGTGCGAAACTTGGGGATTCGGTTGCAAAAAAAGTTAGTCAATTGTCGCTCAACCAGTCTGCTTCAAGACAAGTTATGGCTTCATCTTAGCCCACCCAAATGGCGAATGTACTTTTTGTGCAATCGTCGGACCAGAAGGGTAACCAGTAGCCCAGACGGAATAGAAGAAAGGGTAAGAATAACAATCGAAATGGTGGGAATAGGAATGAGAATGCTACCACATAACGGGAAGATTGTAACGATTGATCAAATGACATTCAAGAATTCCTCTGTTACTGCATCTTCGGGAGCTTCAGTCTTGATCGTTGAACACTCTCAGCCAGCAACTGGGAGTGTGGGTGTAGGCATGTATCCATCCCTCATGGGAAGATTTAATTTCCCTACACCGGTCCTCATGATATGATCTTGTTCTGATAAGGCTTCGACTTCTATGACCTCAATGTCTTTTCGAACGACTCATATGGAATACCCTTGGATTCTTCCTACACTAAGTATTTCAAGTGAGCCTGTCGAGAACAACGTGACGCTTCCTGCAGCCATAATAGCTTATTAATCCAATCTTAAGAATGTTATAGAGCCTTGTTCTTCCTCTTCGTAGACAGAAGAGGAAGACCCCTATGTGCTACCAGCATGGGCAGTACAGTATTCTCATGCCCACGAATGCCTTGATACGATTTTCCCTTTAGATGAAGCGATCATCGAGGCTATGTCGGGTGTTGAGCCGCCATGGGAGGAAATTCATCATAGATCGTATTTCCTTCCACTGCTTGACTGTTTGGAGCATGTGGATTATAGGGAGATTCTTAGTCAGAGATTTGGTAGTCCCATGGTTCCATTAAGCTCTCCTAGTCAGATGGCTGATGGGAACATGGCGAACATATCTTCCACGATTTCTATCAACATCTCTCTAAATCCTGTCACCATTGAGAATGTCTATATTGGGGAGGAATGTTCCCATGCTGAGATTCTTGAATATACTGAGCTATTCAAGGAATTCCGTGATGTTTTTGCTTGGTCTTATGATGAGATGCTAGGTATTGACCCTCGGATTGTCGAGCACCCGCCATTAAGGCAGAGATAGAGAAGCTGTTGAAAGTCGGTTTCATCTATCCCGTTCCCTTGATGGAGTGGGTTTCAAACCCCATTCCGATGGATAAGAAGCAGGGAGCGATCTGAATATGCAATAATTTCTGCGATTTGAATCGTGCCTGTCCTAAGGATAACTTCCCCACACCATTTATAGATCAGATTTTGGATGAGTGTGCAGGTAGCGAGGTGTTCTCCTTCATGGACGGCTTTTCCAGGTATAATCAAATCCAGATTAAACCTGAGGACCAACACAAGACTGCATTTATTTGTCCTTGGGGAACGTTTTCATATCGAAAAATGCCTTTTGGCCTTAAAAATGCCGGAGCTACATTTCAGCAGGCGATGACCTTGATTTTCCACGATCTCAAGTCTATTATTGAAGTATTTTTGGACGACCTCACTGCTCATTCTCGTATGAGAATGCGTCATCCCTATCACTTGAGATTGGTCTTCAAAATATGCCAGCACTATTCGGTTCGATTAAATCCTCATAAGTGCATCTTTTGTGTGAAGTCAAGTCATTTACTAGGATTCATCATTTCAAAGGAGGGCATAAGAGTCTATCCCTTAAAGGTTGAGGCAATACTTCAGTTGTCTCCCCCGAAGAACATTCGTCATATTCAGTGTTTGCAAGGTATGACAAACTTCTTACGAATATTTGTGGTCAACTTTGCCAATTTGACTAGAGGCTTTATGTATCTCTTGAAGAAGGATACTCCCTTTGAATGGGATGAGTGAGCCCAGGAGTCCTTCGATGCACTTAAGAGAGCCCTAGCATCGGCCCTGGTGATTAGTCCTCCAGATTATAGCTGTGATTTCCTATTATATGTGGCCGTGTCTTTAGAGACGATTGGTATGGTGTTGGTTCAAGAGGATGAGGAGCTCCAAGAGCATGTCATATATTATCTGAGCCGAAACCTTATTGATGCAGAGATTCATTATTCTCATGTCGAGAAGCTTGATTTAGCGACCGTACATGCGGTTCAGCGTTTGAGACATTATATTCTCCTTCACCAGACCTTGGTTGTGGCCCATGTTAATCCTTTCAGTTCATCCTCACACGAAGGATGATTGGGGGAAAGTATAATAAATGGATTGTCATTCTGCAAGAATTCGATCTCGAATTTGTTTCGGCAAACTCGAAGAAATCGTTAATTTTTGCAGAGCTTATATCAGATTTCTCGAGCGAGGCCGAGGAGTTGGTTTTTGAAGATACATTTATCGATGAACACATCTTCTTAATCTCAACGTCTGACCCATGGTATGGAGATATCATAGTATATCTGCAAACACAGAGGACCCCTACTCACCTCTCGCGAGATGAATGATGACGATTACGTCACGTCTCTAAGAACTACCTTATTGTACCACCGTGGGGTAGATTCCTTTTTACGACGTTGTTTAACTCATGAGGGGGCTGAGGTTGTGCTGAATGATTTCCACAGAGGGGCGTGTGGTGGTCATTTATCTGGGCTTTCTACAGCTCAAAATATTTTGAGAGCGGGTTATTTCTGGCCGTTGATCTTTAAAGATTGTGTTGATGCGGTCAAGAGGTGCCACCCTTGCCAGGTGTTCACACGAAATATGCGCTCGAAGCCTGCCCCATTACATTCCATTATCACCGCCGGTCCCTTCACCAAGTGGGGGCTCGATTTTATGGATTGCAACCCAGCTTCGGCTGGGGGGCACCATCATATTATAGTGGCTGTGGATTATTTCACGAAATGGGCTGAGGCAATGCCTACAGTAAAATCCAACGGTGAGATAGCCGCTCACTTCGTATTCAACCAAATCATTACTCGGTTCAGGATTCCGAAAGAGCTTGTCACTGGCCATGGCTTGCACTTTCAGAACCATATGATGGAAGAGTTGGCATCCAAGTTAGGGTATAAGCAAGAGCACTCCTCTTCTTACTACCCCCAAGTGAATGGACAAGTTGAAGCAGTGAATAAATCACTTAAGTCCATTCTCCAACGAACCATCACACAGAGCAAGACGAATTGGCATATTATGTTATACCTTGCTTGGTGGGCATATCGAACCACGGTTAAGACTGCCACTGGTTTTTCTCCATATCAGCTTGTGCATGGAGTGGAGTCGATATTGCCAGTTGAATGCGAGATTCCTTCATTGAAGCTAGCTGTGGAACTCTTACCAGACACTTCACCTTTGGAGGAGTGTTTGGTCCACCTCGAGCAACTTGATGAGCAGCGTCGAGATGCCTTGGGGGCTCTAAAGGTTAATAAACGTCGTGTTAAGGTCCAATATGACAAGTCTGTCTGTCCAAGAGTGTTTAGTGAAGGAGACTTGGTCCTTTTGTGGGATCAATCGAAAGAACCCTTGGGGGCAGGGAAATTTAATCCTATGTGGCGTGGTCATTACGTGGTCAAGCATGTCTTAGAGAAGGGTGCCTATGAGTTAGTCGATTATGAAGGCACAGCTTTGGTGGAGCCTAGAAATGGGCTCTATCTTAAAAAATATTATGCATGATCTTTAGCCAAGGTTGCTTGTTGTATATTATTGTACAGCTTTGCATAGTTAGGTCTTTTTCTTATCGTGATCGATTTTGTGATTAGTTTCCGTTTCTTTTGGCAGATGTCAATGGAATCTTCCACCTACATAGGATTCACGGATGGTGCAAGCCGTCACACTCAACACTCAACCTCTGCTACTTGGGTGATTTATACTCCTATGGGTCAAGTACTGTCTTCAGGAGGTGTATGTCTATGGCCATCTTCCAACAATGTTGTTGAATATAGCGCCGTTATCAAGCTTCTACGGGATGCCATTTCACATGGCGTTCTATCTCTTGAGGTACGTCTTGATTTGGAGTTAGTAGTTTCACAGCTCAATGGTTTGTACCATGTTAGAGATCCGACATTATTGAGAAGATTCTTACGTGTGAGATTGTTAGAATGCCAATTTGACAGTATCACATATATACACATTCCAAGAAATGATAATCAAGTTGCTGACTCATATGCTAACTACGTGTTAGATTGGCATTTGTTTCCTTCATAATAAATTAATCACAAACATTTTTACACATGTAAATAAATAAACCGATCACCATAAAACCTTTTATATATTTCAAAAATGTGGTAATACATAGTGTCATATACAAAAGTGGAGCTTTCAAAGCTTCCATCTTGGTTATGCAAATAAATACAACCAAGATCAAATATTAGAATGGTTCATACCTTAACAAACGAAGGTTGATCCAAGCAGTCCTTCAATCCTCTTCTTACTCCTCTTGCTCCTCTTGCTCCAAGAGACCTGCAAAATGAATTATACCTTCCTCAAACCAATATGACCACATATAAAGCAATGATAATCAAATAAACATGAAAACATAATCTAATAAATAACATCATATAATCATAATCAGGGATTCAATATACAAGACACATTGATTTGGGAAGAAGAAGGACATCACATATTTATTAATTTTGAAAACAAGTACAAATATACCTTCTCTTTAAGTTCGGCACCTCATAAAACCTTGATGTGGTTCTGCTACTTCTCTTCTCCAAGGAACTCATCCTCCAAGCTCTGCAACACGAGGATAAAGCTTATAGGGCAAAGGTGTGGGGAAAGTGAGCTCCAAATCCTCCAGCATAACAATGCAAAGATTCAAGTCTCCTCTCATGGGCCTCCCTACCTCTATTTATATGGTTTATGAAGAGTTAGGGTCGAAGACAAAGTAGTTACAACTGAAAGAGTTAGTTGCATAATTACCCAAACTACCCAAATTACCCGAATTTAAAAATATATATATATTTTGACATTTGGCGTACGCGGGTATTATATATAGACAGTCGATATAATATTTACATCATATACATTAATGCAATGAGGTCAAAACCGGGGTGTTACATAGATAGTATTTACAACAATCCTTTCCTATTTCCCGATGTGATACCTCAGTGCATCACCATGTAGGTAAAATTCAACATTACTGTCCTTCTATCGGCACAGATTTTCCTTCTCATACGATAGGTTCTAGTATCCACGAGGACTTCACTTAGTGAACCTCTCACATAGCACGTGCAATCATTGGATATTAAAGAATACCCTTAATTTCCAGAGATATTGACCCAAACTCTTTTTGTTGGAACCCCTCCCCAATACTTAAAACCTCCTCCCCACCCCTTTTTAAACCTCAATCCTTATAAACCACCCTACCCACCCCCACCTTAAACCCCTCATACCCCCCAATAATTGCAATATATTGGTTCAATTTTTGATAATTTTAAAACCCACAATATGAACTAACGTGATAGGATATTGGTCAACAAGTGAATCCCCCGTGCTAGTATCACGCCTATTGTAAAGGAAAGTTTCCTATGGCTAGGGTTTAAGACGCCATCAACGTACTTGGGTTGAAAGAGAGATGGATATGGTTATGCAAGTAAATACAAGCAAGATCAAAGATTAGAATGGTTCATACCTTAACAAACGAAGGTTGATCCAAGTAGTCCTTCAATCCTCTTCTTGCTCCTCTTGCTTCAAGAGACCTGCAAAACGAATTATACATTCCTCAAACCAATATGACCACATATAAAGCAATGATAATGAAATAAAAATGAAAACATAATCTGATAAATAACATCATATAATCATAATCAGGGATTCAATATACAAGACACATTGATTTGGGAAGAAGGTGTTGCCACCTTTCACACACTTGGGTCACATGGT
>LPNX010126356.1:74898-132410 GCA_001517045.1 Pseudotsuga menziesii | reverse complement strand
TGTTAGACATTTTATTTCTATTGCATATTGGGAAAGATTGATTTCTGGAGTCAAAGCTGTCTGTTGTGGTACCCCAAGCCATAGGAATTTATCTCCATAACAGAATTGGCGACTCCACTGGGGAGTTCCTAGTAGTTGTCCTTTGGGGGTGATTTTCTCGGCATTCAATGTATTTGAATTGCTCTTTCTCTCTTGTTTCTGTGTCGGGTATGGGGGCATGTATGCCTGGTAGACTCTGATTGGAGTGAAGTTTGTCTCAACCTGTCTGTTTGCCTTGTTTTATGCACCTTTTCTTCTTGTATGCGGGTTTTTTTATTTACAGTCGCGTATACACGCGGTTTTCTCCGTGATTTCCGTGTATACACGCGGGTTTACTGTGAACAGTCGCGTATACCCTGGTTTTTTCTCTTTTGTGGAAGATAATTGGTTGCTGGGTGAATGCTGTTAGTTTTTGAGTCTCCTTTGGCACTGCCTGAGTCTATTTTGACCTCTGTTTTTGACCGGAAACGTTTTTTTTAGCCTAAATTTTTTTTAGGAAAGTTCTTGTCATGGCATTTTCGATTTTTTGTTTGAGATTAGTGCATTAGAGTTATTTTACCTTAGTTCTTTTCTTGGATGCTGTTTATGTGTGCTTGCAGAGTCTGGGGGTGGTAGAATCATTCTTTTGCTTTTTGCATCTCTTATATTTTCAAAAAATCCAAAAACATTTGCTTATCATAATGCATTGCATTTTGCACTTTGCATTGTACTTGCACTAGATCTAGATTTGCTTTGGAGTACTAGTTAGGACTTCATATAGGAAAAATTTGCATTCATCATTTGAAGAAGAATTGTGCATTTCACGTAGTAGCATACCCTATTTACATGGACACAATGCATTTGCATTGATTGTTATGGTGTGCATTTTACTTCATGTTGCGTCATAACACCACTAGTTGCACGACCATATCCTATTTTTGAGTAATAAAGCCAACTAAAATCAACGCTAATTAAAATGAATTACACTCTTTTCTTTTCTAGGGTGCACCAATAAGATTAGGTTTTAGGATCTTGGAATAGTTCATTGTAAGTCAATTCTCCAAGATCACTAAAAAACAACATCTAGGTGTCTGTCCAGGGAGTGTGTGAAATCCTTGATATAAACATCGTTCTCAGGATCCTCCTCTCAAACAGGAGTTAAGCACGAGGCAGTGTGAGTGGTTATTGATTGGGATGACCCCTAGTCATAACTGAGTAGCACTGGATATATTTCCAGGATTGTATTCGTATCTGGGGGCTCTTTCGAGAGTTTCGGGCTTTGCTACCCTGCCCATACGGTCAATCCCTCCTGCGACTGTCCACCTGAGCTTTGATTATATTGAGGTGACCTTAGTGACCTTACCTAGGATATCGAGGGGGTACTTGTAGTGGTTATTCTACAGGTTTCCCAGCCAGGTTGGGGTCGGACAGCACAGTCGCTTTATGCGTTGAAGCTGAGGGCCACAATAATTGGTTACGTACCTCTGCTTGTTGTGTATGGGAGTCTCAGGCCTCTCCTAGGCGAGACATACCTGCTTCATTCGGGAGCTCACTTATCCAGCCCTTGTTTGCTTGCATTTGGCTTTAGATTTTGTTAGTGATTGCTCTATGCACGCTAGTTGGCCTAGGGTTTACGTAAATAGAGATTCTTTGCTATTTTTGTTTTGAGTCATTGTGGATTCGAGTGCGGTTCCACGCCGTTCTCGTCGGTTAGCAGGACTTTCGCCTTCTACTTCTCCTCCTCCTTTGGGAGAGAGACCTAGACAGTCCAGGCGGACTATGTCACACACTGATTCACACACCATGGAGGATCATTCAGAGACTATTCCTGAGCCACCTCCTCCCATTCGTGTTGACGATGGGGAATTTACTCCTACATACAATCCTCCACCTGACCTAGCTGAGTTCGGTCCTGTGATTTCCCAGATAGGATCTTTGCACAATAGACCTACTCACCTTAGGGTTGATTCCCCATTGACACATTACCGGTATGGAATGCCGGAAGATGTCGAGACTCACTTTGAACCTGCCAGCACTAGCTACAGTAGTTATGCTACGACTGGTTTTCCTATGCACGATTTGACATTTCATGTCGAATCTGACTTCGAGCCTAGCACTATGCCTGGGGGAAATCCTGTTCCTTACCTTGTGGATAGGTTTGGGAGTACTAGTCACATTGCACCTTCCGTCCCAGTGGTGGAAGCTACATCTCATCTCTCTCCTAGGTCTAGGGTTAGCGATCCGATTAGGATACCAGGTCCAAGACGGGTGACAATAGGCGGTAGTACATATCTTATTACTCAGATTCCTTCATCCTCGGTTCCGAGTTCTTCAAATGTACATCCTCCACCTTATCCACATGGTCCTTCAAGCATATATGGCTACGAGTTAGGTCCATACTACGGTTACTAGGCCGATTGTGTCTCAAGTTCATATACCACCTACTGCTTCGGGAGGCTATATTCACACTTATAGTGGTCATCTTGTCACGTCCGGGGCCTATATACCTACTTCTGGTATTTATGTTCCCCCTTCTGGAGCTTATCTTCCTACCTACAGAGTGTCCCATGGGACATCGCATGCGATGACCTATGGACCTTATTACGAGACGCAGTATGGACAGGTTTCTTCACCTTACGGAGGTGGGTATCAACAACCTTCTTACTATCCTAATTATGGCTTCGTAGCTCCTACTAGCCAAGGTCCACCTTACTATGGTACTTCCACGTCACCCTATACGGGTCTGACAGGAGGAGGACACTATGGCCAAGGCCATGGTGGTGCTCAAACCTATGTGAACCAGGGAGCGGTCCATCGACCTCATCATCCTAGGCTCCCTTTCCTCGTGACACTTAAACTTCCTGACTTATCGAGACTTACAAACAATCCCATGGCTCATGACCCGGCTTGGCCGGCTGTCCCTACCAAGCTTCCTTTGGACATACCTAAGTTTAAAGGCAAACCGAGAGAGGATCCGAGCAAACACGTTACCATGTTTCACCTTTGGTGCTCTTTGAATTCATTACATCAGGACTCAGTCCGCTTGTGACTATTTCAATGCACCCTCACGGGGCCTGCTGCGAAATGGTATATAGAGTTACCAAAGGGAGATTTTACCTTGTTCAATGATCTTGCGATGACTTTTCTTAATCACTTCCAGCTACCAGTGCGCTATGACGTTGGTACTGAACTCTTGTCAACATTTTGGCAAGATAAAGCCACCCATATTTCTGATCATATTCAGGAGTGGCGTAGATGGAAGAGATTAATTAAAGCCTTTATATCGCCGAAGTTCCTTCTCGAGTGGTTCCTCAAGTCTTTATTGCCATATATCGCGAAGGATGTTTCCACATCCGGAGTGTAGAATGAGGAACAAGAAATCTTTAGGGCGCAGGAACTGGACTTGATTTATGCTGATTCCAGTTGGTTGTATGAGATTATTCCCAACGCTCCTCATTCTAGTTTCGATCCCAATGTCAAACCTGGACCACATGCCGATGGCATTGTGGGTTGTGCAAGTGCGAAACCTGGGGATTCGGTTGCAAAACAAGTTAGTCAATTGTCACTCAACCAGTCTACTTCAAGACAAGTTACGGCTTCATCTTAGCCCACCCAAATGGCGAATGTACTTTCTGTGCAATCGTCGGACCAGAAGGGTAACCAACAACCCAGACGGAATAGAAGAAAGGGTAAGAATAATAATCGAAAGGGTGGGAATAGGAATGAGAATGCTACCACATAACGGGAATATTGTAATGATTGATCAAATGGCATTCAAGAATTCCTCTGTTACTGCATCTTCGGGAGCTTCAGTCTTGATCGTTGAACACTCTCAGCCGGCAACTGGGAGTGTGGGTGTAGGCATGTATCCATCCCTCATGGGAAGCTTTAATTGCCCTGCACCGGTCCTCATGATAGGATCTTGTTCCGATAAGGATTCAAATTCTATGACCTCAATGTCTTTTCGCACGACTCATATGGAAGACCCTTGGATTCTTCCTACACTGAGTATTTCAAGTGAGCCTGTCGAGAACAACGTGCCGCTTCCTGTAACCATGATAGCTCATCAAGCCAATCTTAAGAATATTATAGAGCCTTGTTCTTCCTCTTCGCAAATAGAAGAGGAAGACCCCTATGTGCTACCAGCAAGGGCAGTACAGTCTTCTCATGTCCACGAATTCCTTGATACGGTTTTCCTTTCAGATGAAGCGATCATCGAGGCTATGTCCGGTGTTGAGCCGCCATGGGAGGAAATTCATCGTAGATCGTATTTCCTTCCACTGCTTGACTGTTTGGAGCATGAGGATTATAGGGAGATTCTTAGTCAGAGAGTTTGTAGTCCCATGGTTCCATTAAGCTCTCTTGGTTAGATGGCTGATGGGAACATGGAGAACATATCTTCCACAATTTCTATCAACATCTCTCTAAATCCTGGCACCATTGAGAATGTCTATATTGGGGCGGAATGTTCCCATGCTGAGATTCTTGAATATATCGAGCTATTCAAGGAATTCTGTGATGTTTTTGCTTGGTTTTATGATGAGATGCCAGGTATTAACCCTCGGATTGTCGAGCACCCGCCATTAAGGCAGAGATAGAGAAGCTGTTGAAAGTCGGTTTCATCTATCCTGTTCCCTTGATGGAGTGGGTTTCAAACCCCATTCCGATGGATAAGAAGCAGGGAGCGATCTAAATATGCACTGATTTCTGCGATTTGAATCGTGCCTCTCCTAAGGATAACTTCCCCACACCATTTATAGATCAGATTTTGGATGAGTGTGCGGGTAGCGAGGTGTTCTCCTTCATGGACGGTTTTTTCGGGTATAATCAGATCCAGATTAAACCTGAGGACCAACACAAGACTGCATTTATTTGTCCTTGGGGAATTTTTTCATATCGAAAAATTCCTTTCGGCCTTAAAAATTCCGGAGCTACATTTCAGCGGGCGATGACCTTGATTTTCCACGATCTCAAGTCTATTATTGAAGTATTTTTGGACGACCTCGCTGCTCATTCTCGTATGAGAATGCGTCATCCCTATCACTTGAGATTGGTCTTTGAAAGATGCCAGCACTATTCGGTTCGATTAAATCCTCATAAGTGCATCTTTTGTGTGAAGTCAGTTCATTTACTAGGATTCATCATTTCAAAGGAGGGCATAAGAGTCGATCCCTTAAAGGTTGAGGCAATACTTCAGTTGTCTCCCCCGAAGAACATTCATCATATTCAGTGTTTGCAAGGTATGACAAACTTCTTACGAAGATTTGTGGTTAACTTTGCCAATTTGACTAGAGGCTTTATGTATCTCTTGAAGAAGGATACTCCCTTTGAATGGGATGAGTGATCCCAGGAGTCCTTCGATGCACTTAAGCGAGCCCTAGCATCGGCCCTGGTGATTAGTCCTCCATATTATGGCCGTGATTTCCTATTATATGTGGCCGTGTCTTTAGAGACTATTGGTATGGTGTTGGTTCAGGAGGATGAGGAGCTCCAAGAGCATGTCATATATTATCTGAGCCGAAACCTTATTGATGCAGAGATTCATTATTCTCATGTCGAGAAGCTTGCTTTAGCGACCGTACATGCGGTTCAGCATTTGAGACATTATATTCTCCTTCACCAGACCTTGGTTGTGGCCCATGTCAATCCATTTCAGTTCATCCTCACACGAAGGATGATTGGGGGAAAGTATAATAAATGGATTGTCATTCTGCAAGAATTCGATCTCGAATTTGTTTCAGCAAACTCAAAGAAATCGTTAATTTTTGCAGAGCTTATATCAGATTTCTCGAGTGAGGCTGAGGAGTTGGTTTTTGAAGATATGTTTATCGATGAACACATCTTCTTAATCTCAACGTCTCACCCATGGTATGGAGATATCATAGTATATCTGCAAACACAGAGGACCCCTACTAACCTCTCGCGAGATGAACGATGACAATTACGTCACCTCTCTAAGAACTACCTTATTGTACCACCGTGGGGTAGATTCCATTTTACGACGTTGTTTAACTCATGAGGAGGCTGAGGTTGTGCTGAATGATTTCCACAGAGGGGCATGTGGTGGTCATTTATCTGGGCTTTCTACAGCTCAAAAGATTTTGAGAGAGGGTTATTTCTGGCCGTTGATCTTTAAAGATTGTGTTGATGCGATCAAGAGGTGCCACCCTTGCCAGGTGTTCACACGAAATATGCGCTCGAAGCCTTCCCCGTTACATCCCATTATCACCGCCGGTCCCTTCACCAAGTGGGGGCTCGATTTTATGGATTGCAACCCAGCTTTGGCTGGGGGGCACCATCATATTATAGTGGCTGTGGATTATTTCAAGAAATGGGCTGAGGCAATGCCTACAGTAAAATCCAACGGTGAGATAGCCGCTCACTTCGTATTCAAACAAATCATTACTCGGTTCAGGATTCCGAAAGAGCTTGTCACTGACCATGGCTTGCACTTTCAGAACCGTATGATGGAAGAGTTGGCATCCAAGTTAGGGTATAAGCAAGAGCACTCCTCTTCTTAATACCCCCAAGTGAATGGACAGGTTGAAGCAGTGAATAAATTAATTAATTCCATTATCCAACAAACCATCGCACAGAGCAAGACGAATTGGCATATTATGTTATACCCTGCTTGGTGGGCATATCGATCCGTGGTTAAGACTGCCACTGGTTTTTCTCCATATTAGCTTGTGCATGGAGTGGAGTCGATATTGCCAGTTGAATGTGAGATTCCTTCATTGAAGCTAGCCGTGGAACTCTTACCAGACACTTCACCTTTGGAGGAGTGTTTGGTCCACCTCGAGCAACTTGATGAGCAGCGTCGAGATGCCTTGGGGGCTCTAAAGGTTAATAAACGTCGCGTTAAGGTCCAATATGACAAGTCTGTCTGTCCAAGAGTGTTTAGTGAAGGAGACTTGGTCCTTTTGTGGGATCAATCGAAAGAACCCTTGGGGGCAGGGAAATTTAATCCTATGTGGCGTGGTCATTATGTGGTCAAGCATGTCTTAGAGAAGGGTGCCTATGAGTTAGTCGATTACGAAGGCACAACTTTGGCGGAGCCTAGAAATGGGCTCTATCTTAAAAAATATTATGCATGATCTTTAGCCAAGGCTGCTTGTTGTATATTATTGTACAGCTTTGCATAGTTAGGTCTTTTCTTATCGTGATCGGGTTTGTGATTAGTTTCCGTTTCTTTTGGCAGATGTCAATGGAATCTTCCACCTACATAGGATTCACGGATGGTGCAAGCCGTCACACTCAGCACTCAACCTCTGCTAGTTGGGTGATTTATACTCCTATGGGTCAGGTACTGTCTTCAGGAGGTGTATGTCTATGGCCATCTTCCAACAATGTTGCTAAATATAGCGCCGTTATCAAGCTTCTATGGGATGCCATTTCACATGGCGTTCTATCTCTTGAGGTACGTCTTGATTCGGAGTTAGTAGTGTCACACCTCAATGGTTTGTACCATGTTAGAGATCCGACATTATTGAGAAGATTCTTACGTGTGAGATTGTTAGAACACCAATTTGATAGTATCACATATATACACATTCCAAGAAATGATAATCAAGTTGCTGACTCATATGCTAACTACGTGTTAGATTGGCATTTGTTTCATTCATAATAAATTAATCACAAACATTTTTACACATGTAAATAAATAAACCAATCACCATACAACCTTTTATATATTTCAAAAATGTGGTAATACATAGTGTCATATACAAAAGTGGAGCTTTCAAAGCTTCCATCATATAATACATGGTCGTACAAAACATATACACTCCCAGGTATCTAATCCTATGGAGGAGGGGGGTTGTGATCATGATACGTCACTACAGCTCTATCTAGCCACCGGAATAAACACACCCATGCATGTGGCACGCCCACCACTTGTCGCTGCATGGCCTTAGGCAAGTCCTCGACTTGCACCATGGGAACTCTATGAGTCAGTCGCACGAAGTTGGTATGAATGCTCTGGAGCGTTCGCTCTGCATCCACACCTGTGATGTCAACCCCTCTTCCCCTCTGTCTATGACGTGGGAAGCCCTTTGGTCACCGTGTTTCCACATCTACACATGAATAGTAGATGTCACTATGTGTTGTCACACCAAAACATGTCTTTTTGATTCCACATAATCAAAGAAAATACAAAAAAATTAAATAAATCAAATTTTTTTTAAAAAGAGTGAGAGTCGAGATTCGGTACCTATCTCTCCATATGCCAATCCTGGTGGCAATGGCATGTCCGGATCCCCTCATAAATCTATCCATCCATAGGGGTAGTCATCTATGGCAACAATCTGTCGTCGCCACCATGGAAAGAAGTCAGCTGGATATGGGTTGGCCACCCTACCACCCCCCAATCTGTGCATAGCATCTGCCCAATGCTGTTGGGCAGGATCTCGAACCCCGTAGAGAGGAACGTCCACTCTAGGGCTCAATCCTGGAACACGCTCGAAGAAAAACGTGCTCAGAATGTTGCTGAACCCGAAGTTCCGTATCCTTCCTGCCTTACACTCACTAAGCTGGTGTTTCATGTTGCTTAGTAGTGTAGTACTCCAGTCATATATGGTCGGTCTCATACACTCCAACGCATAGAACATTAGTGGCCGCGAGGCCTGATGGAGTGAGGCTAAGCCTGCTATCCTGCCCCGCGTCAGTAGTATGGCCTTTAGGCCTAGCACCTATATAGCATTGGTGGGGACTTGACTTCCCACCTTCTTAGTATCTGGGTAGCAGTACACATCTACGTACTCATCGATAGTAAGCCCACCACCTGGCCCATCTCAGGAACGAAGGTTCACCACCTCCCCTCATCTAGATAGACCTGTGATAAAGTATATGTCTTCCACCTCTATGGTGAGAGACATCCCATCTATCCAGAAGGACTCTGAGTCTGGATCCCAATAGTCTACCAGCATCTCTAGTAGTCTTGGTTTGGCCCTCAGACCACCAAGACACCAAAACTTGTAGAGTCCGCATGCTCGAAGAGCTTGTTGAGCCATCACGTCAGCCCTTACAGCTTCCTATACTTCACCATGCTCGCGCTCTCTCCATTCTAGCACCATCCTACAAGAGAAATTTCCACATTGCCCATTAAATTCTTATAAATTCACTTGCGCGGCGTCATACGCGACTGTTTTGCAAACAGCGGCGTATGTACGCGGTTTATAGCCTCTTTTTTGCGTATAGCTAGCCCTATATGTGGAAAAAGCTTCAATATCCACGTGGGCCGCAACACTCATGTAGAGATGGCCTAAACAACCTCATTTCACCATGAAAATCAACAAAAATTATATTAAAATGCATGAGGAGAGCATGAGTAAATACCTGGAAGAAATGATTGTGTATTCCGCCGGCTGGATCTCCTGGAATTTGCAGTTGAAAATCAGAGCTCCAATGGGTAAAAGTTTCAAATGATTTATATTTTTTACTATTTATAGAAAAACTTTCAAATATTTGAAAATTTTTACCCCCTTTCCTATAGTTTTAACAGTTTCTAACCATTTTGGACCGTTTCTGACATAATTTGTGATGTAGAAGACCATTTTCAGTGCCGTTTCAGCCATTGGATTGACCCGTTCATACTGATCTCAGGTATAACGTCTAGACTAGAATATAGGTTAGGTTCACCACCATTTGCATTTTGCATGACCTTATGACCATGTCACCATGACCTTAGGTACGAACCCACTCTATTATGTCATGGAACCTTCTTGTTGCTTTAGAAGTGGCATAGAACGAGTGGTAGAGCTTCACCTTACATGGGTACCCTAGTTAGCCCCTTATTTGCATTTGGTGCCCATGCCGACGTTTTCTCCTTTAGGGTGTGGGAGTCCGTTGTATAGTACTGCCATAACATTTCGCAAGAGCCTCATACTCCTCTTGATCTTATGCTGGCTTGTTTCCCTCCAGACTCCCCCTATGTCAAGTTGTGAATGCATTATCATGAGCTTTTCCTGCCTTATTGAGCTTTATGCCGGCTCCCCTAACATTGCGTTTCAGCCATATAGCCCGAGCTTGTCTCATGTCTAGCCATGCAGAGCCATTTTTTATATCCTTTGCAGCTTGATTTCCCTTTTTACCGGGAGGGGATTTCCCCCCGAGTGTCTATATCCTACACATGTATCCTTGCATTGAGCATAGGTATGTTCCACTGCTTGGAACTAGTTTGTTTTCCCTTATGACACTTGTCTCCTCCTAGTTTGTAACTATAAAGCTAGTTTATTCTTTTTTAAAGCTTTTCAAATAACTGAAAAAGTCCAAAAAAATCAAAAAACCAAAAAGCCGGACAAGGAAAGATGTTATCTTTGGTAGGTGTCTAGTCGTGTCACCTTCGAACAGAGCACTATATATCACATCCATTGGTTGGGTTATAGTTTGACTTTAGGAGCTGTACTCGTTTATCTGAGTTTATCTCCATCGACTGGTTACGCTTCCAGTCCCTATGGAGCCTCTGTCGATGCCTCCTATGTCACATAGATGTCCTAGTTTGTATATCGAGTCTATGCTGCCTTCATTCAGTCACCATACACCGTTATGCTCTTGTTCGAAGGAAGTTGAAACCTGTGTCGGCCATTCCTCAGTTATCTTCACTTTGCATGTTGGCCATTCCCAGTACAGTTACTGGTTCGTGCACCCTATGATTGAGTCCTTCCACATTATACAGCTTTGCTGAGTACCTCGTGTTGGATGATGGGGGATGCCTTAATGTCCTCCTTCCAGCATATTTCATCCCATTGACTTCAGATCATTTTTTCTGGGATCAGATTCTAGAGTCCTTTTGAGTTCCTTGAGACTTGCAGTCATCAGTGGTAGGTTCTCTCGCCATCGACAGTTCTTGGGAATACATCAATGTCCCCTGATCGATGGATTCTCTCAAGTGTTCGACCTCAACATATCTATTCACACTTGTTAGTTTGCACTCTAGTAAATTGATTCCCATTTTCATTATCAGTGGGTAATCTCGCGTCTGTTAATGGTATACATCAATGACCGGTAATCAGACGATGGACTACCATGTTCAACCTTGACACCTCTATTCGCATAGTAGGACATCTACTCATAGCGGTTTGTGTAGAATACTTTCCAGACTGGTGGCATTTCTTATATGCTACCTCCTTGATCGTGCCAGTGTTCATGAGATTTCAGCTCTCGTGACTTCATTCCAGTGTATGTCAGACATTTCCAGCCACTATGGAGATCTTGATCTATTATATATCTTCAGCCATTTTGGAGATCATGTTCCTTTGTATATCTTCATCATGGAGATTCTGATCTATGTATATTGTACATGGAGATGACCACATATGTGATATCATGTATCATGCCTATTCATGGCCATTGTACTCTTATGTATCCAGGACTACTATATGTACTTGCAGCTATATGCAGAGTTGTATTATTGTACTATGCTGATTGGGTGGCTGGTCTTCCATTTGGGATCCTTCATCACTCCACTTCTGGGATGGACTTATAATTTATTTCAGCCATCGTATGACCCCTCTGACCTCACACATTAGGGGGAATCTATTATAGCGGATTTCACCACTCTAGGTGAATCACACTTTGTATGGCCTTCCCCTGTCCCGCTGTAGACTCTTTAGACCCCATGCACTATATTTTATCCTTTGATGTTTCCTTGATCATCCCTAAAACTATATGAAAAATGATATACGCAGATTTTTACCCGATAACTGTGTACATACACGGGTTTGACCCCTATAACCGCGTACATCGGGATGTGTGCATAATCCAAATCTTTTTGTATTTTTCCTTGACATGGATCCGAATCATTTCACTCCTGGCCTTTCATATGCCTTGAGATCTCTCGGATTCGACCCGTCATTATCCCTTGTGAAACTATATAAGGAACCCCTTGGTACATTGAAGGCATATAGAGAGATTGAGAGCAACGAAACTATAGTCCATTGTTGCCGGAATTGGTACTTGAGTCTGCATCCCTTTGTCCCTTGGAGCACTGTTGTGTTCTTCCCAAGCTTTCCTTTTGCTAGTGAGCTTGCTATCGTGAGATGGAGGATTGAGGTGGTGGAGGCACAAGTGGGGGATTCAGTTTCTCCGTTTCACAGACGTGCCGTCAGAGGTTGTATCTATCTTGTAATCTCTAATTTATATTACTAAGAAGTATATTTTCCTGTCCAATGATGTGTATTTGATTAAATATTGTATCCATTGGAATATGTCAAATGCTTTTACATTATTGATTATATATGCTAGAATAGATCTAACACCATGATATATAGTATGCTTATATTGTTTACTTGTTGTTGAGGAAGTATTATATCAATTCAATCTGAAGATTGGAAAGCTCAACAGGGATCTACTTCAACCGTCCGTAATAAGATACGAGGTCTAATCCTTTAGTGTTAGACATTTTATTTCTATTGCATATTGGGAAAGATTAATTTTTGGAGTCAAAGTTGTCTATTGTGGTACCCCAAGCCATAGGAATTTCTCTCCGTAACAGTCATATCCCAACTAACTCCATACAGGTGCTAGGCCTAAAGGCCATCCTACTAACACTGGGCAAGATAGCAGGCTTGGCTTCATTCCACTAGGCCTCGCAGCCTCTGATGTTCTATGTAGTGGAGTGCATGAGACACACAGTGTATGATTGGATCATTGCACTACTGGGAAACATGAAACATCAGCTCAGTGAGTGTAAGATGGATAGAGTGTGAAACTTTGGTTTCAGTAGCATATTGAGCACATTTTTCTTCGAGCGTGTTCCAGGATTGAGCCCTAGAGTTGAAGTTCCTCTACATGAGGTTTGAGATCCGGCCCAACGGCGTTGGGCGGATGAGATGTGCAGACTGGGTGGAGGTAGGGTGTCCAACCCCTATCTAGCTGATTTCTTTTCATGGTGGCGATGATAGATAATTGCCATTGATGACTACCCCTATGCAGGGATAGATTTTCGGGGGGACCTGGACATGCCACTACCACCAGGATCAACATACGGTGACATAGGTAACGAATCTCGACCCTCTCTTTAAAATTTTTGAGTTATTTAATTTTTTTTGTGTTTTCTGATTATATGGAATCAAAAGACATATTTTTTTGGGTGACAATACATAGTGACATCTACCATATGCATGCAGATGTGGGACCATGGCGGCTTGAAGGCTTCCCTCGTCATAGACAGAGGGGAAGAGGAGATGATATCACGGGTGTGGATGCGAAGCGAACGCTCCAGAGCATTCCTACCAACTTTGTGAGGCTGACACACAGAGTTCCCATGGTGCAAGTCGAGGACTTGCCTGAGGCCATGTAGCGCTAGGTGGTGGGTGTACCATGAGCATGGGTGCGATTATTCCGATGGCTAGCCAAAGGTGTAGTGACATTCCATGATCACAACCCTCCTCCTCCTCTATAGGTTTAGATACTTGGGAGTGATACATTTTGTATTACTGTGTATTATATTTTGGTGGCTCAAGAGCCCCATTTTTGTATTATGACACTATATATTACCACATTTTGGATGTATATAAAAAGTTTTATGATGATCGGTTTATTTATTTACATGTGTAAAAATTTGTGTTTGTGATAAGTTTATTGTGTATGAAACAAATGCCAATCTAACACATAGTTGGCATATGAGTCAGCAACTTGATTATTAATTCTTGAAACATGTATGTATGTTATATTGTCAAATTGCCGTTCTAATAATCTCACACGTAAGAATATTCTTAATAATGTCGGATCTCTAACATGGTACAAACCATTAAGCTGTGACACTACTAACTCCGAATCAAGACGTACCTCAAGAGAGAGAACACCATGTAAAATGGCATCCCGTAGAAGCTCAATAATGGCACTATATTCAGCAACATTATTGGAAGATGGCCGTAGACATATGCCTCCTGAAGACAATACTTGACCCATAGGAGTATAAATCACCCAAGCAGTAGAGTTTGAGTGTTGAGTGTGACGGCTCGCAGCATCCGTGAATCCTATGAAGGTGGAAGATTCCATTGACATCTGCCAAAAGAAATGGAAACTAATCACAAACCCGGTCACCATAAGAAAAATGACCTACCTATGCAAAACTCTACAATAATATACAATAACCAGCCTTGGCTGAAAATCATGCATAGTACTTTTTGAGATAGAGCCTGTTTGTGCCAGAAATTATTTCCAAGGCTATGAAGAAACAAGCCAACACAATCTCAAAAAACTCAATAAAGTAAACTAGGTTTTAGGGTTTTTGAAATGTTTTCTTGGTTGTAAAGTCTGGTGGCTAAAGGGAATACATTCATGAGTCAAGCAGGAACTAAATCATAAACAAATAGGAGCAGAGATGCATAATATAATCAACAAGTACCAATCTGAGTATAATCTTAAAGTTCATTCATAACTGACAAGCATTACAAGTAAAGAAACCATAAACCAGCAATGAATATATCATTCAAGTAGCTAAACAAGCTAAAAAATGAAGCTAAAACATAAAATGAAGGGTGATCGAGATCATATATTTCATAGTTTTGTTCCACAAATAAACATGAGAGTTATGTACTTAACTCATCAACAAGTCCAAGACCTCCTTAGCCGGCCAAAAAGTAGAACCCCTCTTCAGTACCCTTGTCCCTCTTTTATAATTACAAGGAATTAGTTCTATCCTCCCTTCATTAGGTCGAAATTGAAACTACCCAACAGTTAGATTAACTAACTTTCAACTAATTGACTAAAAATAGCAAATCAGATTCCTGGCAAATATGGCGAATTTCTGGAAAATAGGTGTCAAAGAAGCCTCCATATCTCTCAATTCATGACATCTGTATAAAAACTGAGAGAGGTTTTTGTGAATGGGTCTATGATGGACAAAAACCTCTATTGGTTTTTAAAAATTCATCTCCAATAAATCAGAATATTCCCTGCAAGATGAACACTAAAACAAGAAAATATTAAATATTTAAAATCCCTGAAAAATAGGCTGCAAAGATTAAACCAAATATTTCAAACCTTGACATCTGTTGAAAAACTGAGAGATATTTTCTAAATGGGTATATTATGAACAAAAACCTCTTTTTTTTTCTAAAATTCCTCTCCATCATCTCGTGGTATGCATTTAATTTCAGTAACCCAAAACATGAAAACATAACAGAAATCTCAATAATTTGTTGCATTTCGAATGCCATTCCATTTTGCATTTCGATGAGCATCTGCCACAGCTTGGGGGACCACTTCATATCCATAGACATACTTTACCTTTTTGGCAAGTGTAAGACCAATGGTACCAGTGCCACAAAACAAATCCAGAACTATCTCTGAGCTATCTCCTTTCAAATTTGCTGCTTCTTCAATTGATGTGTTTCCAACATAAGTGTTTATATTGTTTACAATGCTCACCACTTCTGGAATATTATTAATAATTTTCCACACAATGGGTTGAAACAACTCTGGCTTGTAATATGATGTTACAAAATTTACCATCAGCGTTGACAATCCTGTTTGATCTCTGCCTGCTCTTAAAGTAAGATGTTTGAGCAATCCACTGTGAGTATGAACATCATAAGCTGATAGATTCTATGCTGGATGCTGACAACACTCCTGCAAGATTGATAGTACCTGATTTACAATTTTATTTTGCAATAAACAGTTGTTGATGGGAAGGATCTTATCAAAGCAACCTGGCACATGTAGCCCCAAAGCAGATTTATTAGCATATAGACTATCTTGTCCACGTACAACCTCTCCAGGTCTCCAACTCTTTGTCCTAAATGAGAACTCCATCTTGTTCCTATAGTGAAATTGAACATCACATGGTAAAATAGGCTTCATATAGTCTACAAAGCCAAGTCCTTGAATGGGAAATCTTCCTATATGAGTTATTAAATCGTGCACTTATTGTTCCTTTTCCTGGACCTGTGCATCATATGCAAGATTCTGTCTTACAGCCTCCACAATCTGTTGCATGCTCATAAGGAGCTGCAACAGAATCATTATGAGGAGAGATCGTATTGAGCTTTTTGACCTCAATCCCGGCTTGCTTCAAAGCCCTAATTTCCTTCACAAATAGGACTCTGTTGTGCAGATTGAAGATGGCAACCATTTTTCCTAAAGTTCTCATTGAACCCATCATTCTCACTTTTCAGGCCAACCACATCAGAGATATCATTCTCATATGCAAGGCTAGATGACAGAGTGGACATCATGTCATCATTTTCCAGCTAGAGAGAAGGCAATAACCTAGAACTTATTGTACACACTTAAAATCTGTTTTGTTTCCAGTAGTTCAATATATCTAGAGACTTTAAACAACAGATTTAAAAAACACTTTCTTAAGCCAAATACAGCATGGTAATTTTTTCAGAGAAAGCCTCTCTGCACTAGATCATCTAGACAATAATAATTTACCACATATTCCTACCTTCTTACCTTTCTTCTCTCTATCATTACTGACAAAATAAGATAAATGCTTACTGATTCAACATAAGGCAGGAATGAAAATGCAAAGGGTGTCTTTTTATCAGAAAAGATTCTGCAATAGCCTCCCTCCTTTCAGTTATTCCTATTTCAGTCATCTGCAAGAGCAACATCTATCTTTCAGAGTTGTGGCTATAGGATGTGAAAATTTTCCTGATCTCTCATTCCATTTTCTGCAATCCTTTTCTCTCTATATTTTGTCTACTTCTCTATAATGGAGCTTAATGCATTTGTCCCATCTTTTTTATCAAATTTGAACTCCCCAAATCTTGAGAAGCTCTCTAGCTCATCAGTTTGATCACAGTTCTCTGTTTTGCTTGCATACCCAGCCTCTATCTCTTCTGACTACCTATAATAATTTGGGTTAGCATGTGCTCTGCAATCTGTTGATGGGACTACATTTGCAGAATCAAATAAAGCTAACCGTGTTGTTTGCATTTCTGACTTCATACTTCTCTTTTCAAACGGAGCAAATTCTCCACTGTATAATTTCTATGCTCCAAAGGGAGATATCACAAGGCTGTCCCCTAGAACTTCTGAAAGCTCACAATTAGAAGTTGTAACTTCACCAGCACTAAACCCAAATGATGCCCTATATGCTTCAATCTGTTCTGCATCTGGTTTATTGGATTCCACTTGCCAATTTTGTTGCCTGTTTCCACCAGTATCGTAGCAAGCATTTATTTCTTGCGAAGAACTACACTGCTTTCCTCCAGACTCACATGCTTGCTGCAAATGGTCCAACTCTGCAGACATGGAGTGGGAATCTATAGAATCCTGTGATAACATGAAACTTCTAGAGGCTGCCAATTCCGATTTTTAAGCAATGTGTCTCCACCTACTTCATAATATTTAATTTAGAACCTCTTTCCCGAAAAATCTTGCCTTATTTCGCTCACTATCATCATTTGCCATAAATTTGCATACAGTTGCCGGAATCTCCCTCACATGAGACTAGACACCTGTTTACATGAAAAAAAATTGGCAAAACACATATGAAATGTGACCAATGATGTAGTTAACATTTTAGGAATGAAATCCCCCAAAAAATCAGACTGAAAAATGACCATTTTGGCAAAAACAATTTTCTTGTAGCTCCGTAGTGTAATTTTTTGGCCGTTGCGCTACAAGAATATTTTAAAACCAATTTTGGCACTTTTTAGTCATTAATTCCATTTTGAATGAGGTTTTAATGGTAAACTTTGATCATGGTGTTATTTGTGAACCAATTAATCCACATAATGTCCTATAGAACCCTTCAAAACTATAAGAAAAAAAACAAAAATGAAAACCTAAAGGCAAAAATCAAAATTTCACTTAAAACCAAAAATTTTCTAAAATAAGCAATTGAGCAAACTTGAAATAAAAATCACAATCAAAATATAAAATTGAAGATAACAAGTTCATGACTTAATAGAGCCCATTTCTAGGCTCCGCCAAGGTCGTTCCCTCATAATCCACTAACTCATAAGCACCCTTCTCTAACACACTTTTGACGAGGTAAGGACCATGCCACATGGGGTTAAACTTTCCTTCCCCCAAGGGTTCTTTTGGTTGATCCCACAAAAGGACCAAGTCTCCCTCACTAAATCTCCTTGTACGGATAGAATTATCGTACTGGACCTTTACGCGATGCTTATTTACTTTTAGATCCACCAAGGCATCTCGACGTTGCTCATTAAGTTGCTTAAGGTGGACCAAACGCTCCTCCAACGGGGAAGTGTCTGGTAACAGTTCTATGGCTAGCTTCAAAGAAGGAATCTCACATTCAACCGGCAATACCAATTCCACTCCATGTACGAGTTGATATGGAGAAAAACCCGTGGCAGTCTTAACAACGGTTCTATAAGCCCACAAAGCAGGATATAACATAATGTGCCAATTATTCTTGCTTTGTGCGATGGTTCGTTGGAAAATGGATTTGAGTGATTTAGTCACTACTTCTACTTGTCCATTCGCTTGAGGGTAGTAAGAGGAGGAATGCTCTTGTTTGTACCCTAACTTTTATGCCAACTCTTCCATCATACGATTCTTAAAGTGCGATCCATGGTCAGTGACAAGCTCTTTCGAAATTCTGAACTGATTAATGATCTGGTTGAATACGAAGTGCGCGGCTGTCTCACCATTGGATTTAACTAGAGGCATAGCCTCAGCCCATTTCGTGAAGTAATCAATAGCCACTATGATATGATGATGCCCCCCAGCTAAATCTAGGTTGCAATCCATAAAATTGATCCCCCACTTAGTGAAGGGACCAACGATGATGATGGGATGTAACGGGGCCGGTTTTGAGCACATATTACATGCGAACACCTGGCAAGGGTGGCACCTCTTGAGCGCATCTACGCAATCCTTAAAGATCAACGGCCAAAAATAACCCACTCTTAAGATTTTTTGGGCTATAGAAATCCCAGATAAATGACTACCACATGCCCCTCTGTGGAAATCATTCAGCACTACCTCAACCTCCTCATGAGTTAAACAACAACGTAAAATGGAATCTACCCCATGGCGATATAAAGTGTTATCCACTATGAGGTAATTCTTAGATACGTGACGTAATCGTCATCGTTCATCCTGTGAGAGGTGAGTGGGGACCTTCAATGTTTGTAAATATATAATGATATCCCCATACCATGGATCTAAAGTTGAGATTAAGAAGATGTGCTCATCGATAAATGTATCTTCCCAAACCAACTCCTTGGCCTCGCTTGGGAAATATGATATAAACTCTGCAAAAATTAACGATTTCTTCGATTTTTCCGAAATAAACTCGAGGTCGAATTCTTGTAGGATGACAATCCATTTATTATATTTCCCCCCAATCATCCTTCGAGTGAGGACGAATTGAAATGGATTGAAATGGGCTACAACCAAGGTCTGACAAAGGAGAATATAATGTCTCAACCATTGAACCGCATGTATGGTAGCTAAGGAAAGCTTCTCAACATGAGAATAATGGATTTCTTCATCAATAAGATTTTTGGCTCAGATAGTATATGACATGCTCTTGGAGCTCCTCATCCTCTTGAACCAAAACCATACCAATCGTCTCCGTGGACGTGACCACATAAAGTAGGAAATCACGGCTATAGTCTGGGGGACTAATCACCGAGATCGATGCTAAGGCTCACTTGAGCGCATCAAAGGACTCTTGGGCTCACTCATCCCAACAAAAGGTGGTGTCCTTCTTCAAAAGATGCATGAAGCCTCTAGTCAAATTGGCAAAATTGACAATGAATCTCTGTAAGAAGTTTTCCATGCCTTGCAAACATTGAAGATGATGAATATTTTTCGGGGGAGACAACTGAAGTATTGACTCAACCTTCAAAGGGTTGACTCTTATACCCTCTTTCGAAACAATGAATCCTAATAAGCGACCTGAATTCAAAAAAAGATGCACTTGTGAGGATTTAACCTAACCAAATAATGGTGGCACCTTTCGAATACCAATCTCAAATGATATGGATGACACATTCTCATATGAGAATGAGCAGCAAGGTCATCCAAAAATAATTTGATAATCGATTTGAGATCATGGAAGATTAAGGTCATGGCCCGCAGAAAAGTAGCTTTGGCATTCTTAAGGCCAAAAGGCATTTTTCGATATGCAAAAGTTCCCCAAGGACAAATAAATGCAGTCTTATGTTAGTCCTCAGGTTTAATTTGTATCTGAATGTATCTGGAAAAGCCTTCCATAAAGGAAAACATCTCGCTACCTGCACACTCATCCAATATTTGATCAATAAATGGTGTGGGGAAATTGTCCTTAGGACAGGCATGATTCAAATCATGGAAATCAGTACATATGCGGATTGCTCCCTGCTTCTTGTCAACTAGAACGGGGTTTGAAACCCACTCTGTAAAGGGAACAGGATAGATAAAATCGGCGTTCAACAGTTTCTCTATCTCTGCCTTAATCATGGGCGCTTTCCTAGGATTCACTACACGCAAACATTGTCGAACATGCTTAGCTTTGGGATAAGTCTTAATCTCATGTTCAATAATGCAAGGGTCGATACCTAGCATTTCATCATAATACCAAGAAAATATATCATGAAATTCTTTAAACAGCTCGGTGTATTCTTGAATCTCATCATGGGAACATTATGCTCCAATATAGACATTCTCTATCCTGCCAAGATCATGAGAGATATTGATAGGAATCGTTGGATATATATTTTCCATGTTCCCATCAGCCATCGGACCAGGAGATCTTAATGGAACCATGGGACTACCATTTCTCTCACTAAGAACCTCCCTAAATTCCTCACGCTCCAAGCGGTCAAGCTCAGGAACAAAGTAAGATCTATGATGGAGCTCTTCCCATGGTGGCTCAACTCCCGACATGGCCTCAATAATCGCTTCATCCAAAGAGAAAACACTATCAAGGCAGTCATGTGCATGAGAAGACTGTAATGCCCATGCAGGCAGCACATAAGGGTCCTCCTCCTCCGTCCGCGAAGAGGAAGGACTAGGCTCTACAACACACTCAATATTAGCTTGATAAGCTACCATAGTTGTAGGCAACGGCATGTCCATCATGATGGGCTCACTCGAAGTATTTGTTGTAGGAAGAATCCAAGGATCTTCCATATGACTCGTGTGAAAAGACACCGATCTTATAGATGTCAAAGCCTCACCAGAACTAGATCCTATCATAAAGATAGGTGCAGGACAACTAAAAATTCCCATGAGGGATGGGTACATGCCTACACCCACACTCCCAGTTGCCGACTAAGAGTTCTCTACAATCAGGATCGAATCTCCCGAAGATGCGGTAACCGACGGATTCTTGAATGACGTTTGATCAATCATAACTATATTCCCATTAAATGGAAAGAATACAACGTGAAATAGGGAATAATCTATGGCTTGCATACTGTACATCCAATTCCTACCCAGCAAGAGATTGTAGTTAAGGGGCGCATCAACCACCTCGACCTCTGTCGCAACGGTCTTCCCTTCCAAACAGACCTTAAGGGAAGGGTGAATCCTATTCGGCCTAAATGATCTCCCATCAAACGCAGTTAGCATGGTCGCAGACTTAGATAACTCAGGAGAATCTAAACCCTTCCAACATGATAAAGACATCACAGAAGCAGTAGCGCCTTCGTCAATCATACTGCGCTTGACAGTCAAGTTAAGACATTCTACGTGAATCAAAAGAGACACATAGTAAGGCAAGCGAGGCTAAAGTCCTACGGTTTCAAATTTAATCACGGAAGAAGAATTATCATCATTCACACCAAGGGTAGAAAGCAAATCCTTCCTTTGCGAAGGACAACTCTGAAGCACTTCCAGTGCAGACATCGCACAAGAAGTGTGGCCCAAATCCTCGACAATAGAATAGTTCTGGGCGGCTCGGGCAATAGGATTGTGCCCTGAACACTTAAGGACTCCCTTAGGAATGCGAGGTGCAGCTTCTAGTGTATCCATAGTTTTTTCAATACGCAAAGGAGTCCCTGGTGGATCAGGTTCCTTTCTTAGGTTGGGTTATGACAAACCATAGTCCTTCGCATGGGTCACAACTTTCGTAGCCCGTACCATGTTAATGCAACCACAACCACTACCCTTTGGCGGATCTTGATCACCACCAGACTAATCATGGGTCCTCGAGTTCATATTTTGATTGTGAGGTAAAGGGTTAGTCAGCACAATTGGGCCCTGTGTTAAGAATTTCGAGGCTTCATCGATACAAGGGCACAAGTAAGTGAGGTGATCGTCCTTACACAAATTGCAAGGAAATTTAACCTTACGTTTAGCTTGCTTGTACCCCCAGCATTATGGGCATTCTTGTCATTATTATTAGCATTTTCATTCCTATTCCCACCCTTATGATTATTCTTACCCTTCTTTTTATTCCGTCCGGGATACTGGTTACCCTTTTGGTCTGACGATTGCACTGAAAGTACACTCGCCGTTTGGGTGGTTTGAGACGAAGCCGTGGCTTGTCTTGAAGCAGATTGGTTGATTGACAATTGAATAACTTGTTTTGCAACCAAATCCGCAAGTGTAGCACTCGCACAACCAACAATGCCATCGGCATGTGGTCTAGGTTTAACTTTGGGGTCGAAACTAGAACACAGAGCATTGAAAATGATCTCATATAACAAACCAGATTGAGCATAAATCAAATCCAGTTCCTGCACCCTAAAAATGGCTTGTTCCTCATTTTTCACTCCGGATGTAGAAACATCCTTCGCAATATATGGAAATAACAAATTAAGGAACCATTCGAGGAGGAATTCAGGTGGTATAAAGGCTTTAATCAACCTCTTCCCTCTATGCCACTCTTGGATATGATCTGAGATATGTGTGGCTTTATTTTTCTGAAATGTTGACAAGAGTTCAGTACCAACGTCATAACGCACTGGTAGCTGGAAGTGGTTAAGAAAAGTCATTGCTAGGTCATCGAACAAAGCAAATGCTCCCCTAGGTAGCTCTATATACCATTTCATGGTAGGACCTGTAAGGGTGTGTTGAAACAACCTTAAATGGATTGAATCCTGGTAACAGTAGTACGGACATGACTCGTAGCAATGTTTCACCCCAAAGGACCATGTGAATGAGGTGGAGGGTGAACATTCGAAGAACTAGGGATAGAGGATGAAGGGACCTGTGTAATTATATATGTGTTATTCTCTATAGTCACTTGTCTCAGATTTGGTATCCTAATAGGATAACTAAACCTAGACCTAGGAGGAATATGTGATGTAGCTTCCACCACCGGGATGGAAGGTGTAATGTGACTTGTGCTCCCAAACCTCTCCGCATGGTAAGGAATGAGAGTTCCCCCAGGCATAGCATTAGGCTCAAACTCAGACTCCACATGGAATACCAAATCGTGTGTGGGAAAACCAGACATACCATAACTACCATAACTAGTGCTCGTGGGTTCAAAATGAGTCTCATCATCTTCTGGCATTCTGTACCGGCGATGCGTCAATGGGGAATCAACCTTGGAGTAAGTAGGTCTATCATGAAAAGTTCCTATCTTAGACATCACAGGACCTAACTCAGTCAAATTAGGTGAAGGATCATAGTTAGGATTAAAATCCCCATCTTCCACATGAATGGGAGAAGGTGATTTAGGCATAGCTTCTATATGGTCTCCCATGGTGTGTGAATCAATGTGCGAAGTAGTCCGCATGGACTGTCTATTTCTCTCTCCCAAAGGAGGAGGAGATGTAGAAGGTGGAAGTCCTGCTAAACAACGAGAACGATGAGGAGCCCCACCTGAATCCACAATGACTCAAAACATATAAAAGACTCTCTATCTACACAAACCCTAGGCAAGCTAACGTGCACAGAGCAATCACCAATAAAATCTAAAGCCAACCAAAAGCAATCAAGGGTAGGATAAGTGAGCTCCCGAATGAAGTAGGTATGTCTCGCCTAGGAGAGTCTTGAGACTCCCATACACAACAAACAGAGGTATGTAACCAATTATTGTGGCCCTCAGCTTCAACGTGTAAAGAGACTGTGCTGTCCGACCCCAACCTGGTTGGGATACCCGCAGAATAACCCCTGCAGAGTACCCCCTCGATATCCTAGGTAAAGCCACTAAGGTCACCTCAATATAATCAATGCTTAGGCAGATAGTCGCAGGCGAGATTGACCATATGGGCAGGGTAGCAAAGCCTGAAACTCTTGAAAGAGCCCCCAGATACGAATACAATCCTAGAAATATCTCTGGTGCTACTCAGTTATGACTAGGGGTCATCCCAATCAATAACCGCTCACACTGCCTCGTGCTTAACTCCCTTTTGAGAGGAGGATCCTGAGAAACACTGGTTATACCAAGGAATTTCACACACTCACCTGGACAGACACATACATGTTGTTGTTTAGTGGTCTTGGAGAATTTACTCACAATGAACTATTCCAAGACCCTAAAACCTAATCTTGTTGGTGAACCCTATCAAATAAAATAATGTAGTTCATTTTAATTAAGAATTGATTTCAATTGGCTTTATTACTCAAAAGAGGTATATGGCCATGCAACTAATGGCGTTATGACACACCATGAAGTAAAATGCACACCTAACAATCAATGCAAATGCATTGTGTCCATGAAAAATAGGGTATGCTCCTACGCGAAATGCACAATTTTATTCAAATGATAAATGCAATCTTCCCTATATGAAATCCTGACTAATACTCCAAATCAAATCTAATGCAAGTACTATGCAAAATGCAAGATGTAATGCATGATGATAAGCAAATATTTTTGATTTTTTGAAACAAAAATGAGATATAAAAGAAAAAGAATGGCTCTACAACCCCCAGACTCTACAAGCATACTCAAAAAACACTCAAGAAAAGTACTAAGGTAAAAGAAATCTAATGCACTAATCCCAAAACAAAAAATAAAAAATGCAATGACAAGAAAATTCTTCAAAAAGAAATTTTACCCTAAAAAAACATCTCTGGTCAGAAATAGAGGTGTATACAGACTTTAGCAGTATCAAAGGAGACTCAGCAATCATCAAAATTCACCCAGCAACCATCTATCTTCCTCTAGAAGGAAAAACTAAGGCCATACGCGACTGTTCACAGTAAACCCGCGTGTGTACACGAAAATAGCAGTGAAACCCGCTTATATACTCGACTATGAGTTAAAAACTCGTGTACTGAAAGAAAGGTGCATAAAGATAAAGGAAAATAGACAAGTTGAGACAAAATTCACACCAATCAGACACTACCAGGAAAACATGCCCCCAGACCTGACACAGAAACAAGAGAAAAAAGAGCAATTCAAAGTCATTGAATGCCGATAGAAAACCCCCAAAGGAAAACTACTAGGAACTCCCCAGCGGAGTCGCCAATTCTGTTACAGAGAGAAATTCCTATGGATTGGGGTACCACAACAGATAGCTTGACTCCAGAAATCAATCCTTTCCAATATGCAGTAGAAATCAAATATCTAACGCTAAAGGATCAGACCTCGTACCTTATTCTAGACGATTGAAGTAGATCCCCATTGAGCTTTCCAACTTCAGCTTGAATTGATGAATCACTTCCTCAACAACAAGTAAACAAGACAAGCATACTATATATATTGGTGTTAGATCTATTCTAGCATATATAATCAACAATGTATAAGCATTTGAAATCATCCATGGATAAAATATTCATTCAAAGATACATTTTTGGACAGGAAAAGATCTTTCTATTAATATAAAATCAGAGATTACAATGGATACAACCTCTGTCGGCACATCTGTGAATCGAAGAAACTGAATCCCCCACTTGGGCCTCCACCACCTCAATCCTCCATCTCTTGATAGCAAGCTCACAAGCAAAAGGAAAGCTTGGGAAGAACACAAAAGTGCTCCAAGGGACAAAGGGATGTAGACTCAAGCACACGTTTCGGCAACAATGGACTATAGTTTCTTTTCTCTCAATTCTCTCATATACCTTCAATGTATCAAAGAGTTCCTTATATAGCTTTTCAAAGGGGTAATGAAAGGTTGAATCTGAGCGATCTCAAGGCATATGGGAGGCCAGGAATCAAGTGAGTCGGATGCATGTCAAGGAAAACTCCAAAAGGATTTGGATTTTTCACACATCCCGATGTATGCGGTTTTAGGGGTCAAACCTGCTTATATACGCGATTAGGGGTTTAAAAGTCACGTGTATTAATTTTCACATGTTTATAGGGATGGTCAAGGAAACATCAAAGGACAAAAAATGGTCCAAGGGGTCTAAGGAGTTTGCAGAGGGACAGGGGAATGCCATACAAGTGTGATTCACCTGGAGTGGTAAAATCAGCTATAACACATGGCATAGACATAATCACATCCAAGGAGCATATTGAAGTCCAAGCGGTCTTCTATCACCATGAAGTTAACTAAGATGGTCTTCCCACCCAAAGTAACAGGTGTTTGAGGAAGAATTCCCAAGGCTATACAAGTTCTTCTATCAAAATCCAGTAACTAACTAGCAGTCGACACAAGGCTGGGAGATCCCATGCCTTGCCAAGCACGAGCATACAAGATACTAACTAAGGCTCCTTCATCAACAATACAATGAGAAATCGTGTGTGATTCAACTTTGACCTTTATATGGAAAGGTGCATCAGAAGGAAGGCGTGGCTCAACTGGGCTATCCTAATCAAAGGAAGAAATCCGAGAGCTTGGTGGGTGTTGATATGAAATGAGTTTAGTGCCCCCTTGTTTAGTAAGTTCTAAACTGGCAGTGAAGAAAATGTGACTAGCAGACACTTCACTCTCCAACAGAAGAGTGGGATTGATCGACAATGGAATCGATTCAACCGCTTCGTGAAAGTCACTCTCCGAAGGGAGAGTGGGATTGAACAAAGATGACATTGGTTCAATCACATCAGGATCACTCTTCGAAAGAAGAGTGGGATCGACGAAAGATGAGATTGGTTTGACCACTTGATCAACCAAAGGTTGAGTAGGTTGTTAAGAAACTATAGGTTGTTTAGGAGAAGGAAATTCTTGAGTATCGGACCACACTCTTCTCACCTCTGTGATAGCAGGGCATTGGTGAGTAATATGATCTCCCTCACATAGATTATAAGGAAACTTAAGTTTGCAGTTCGAATGACCAGTTTTCTCAACGGTGTCAACATCACTAGCAGTGGCTAATTGTTTTCTCTTAGGATGACCTACAGAGGCTTAGAGTTTTCCCCCAGCATGAACACGAGAGGCTGGGTGATTGGGTTCAACCTGACTAAGAGAGGCTAGTTGTTGAAAAACTTCATAATTTTCAAAAACAGGATGACCATGAAACCAAACTCTTCGCACCTCCGCAATAGAAGGGCATTTATAAGTAAGGTGGTCTCCCTCACAAAGCTTACAAGGAAAACTGGGCTTTTGTTTTGAATGGGTAGTCTTTTCAACGGTGTCAACATGAATCACAGTGACTAATGGATTGTCTTCAGCATGAACCACAAAGGCTGAGAGACTGCCCCCAGCATGACCTATAGAGGCTAAGAGACTAGGTCCAACATGACCTGCAGAGGTTGGATGGGCACCACTAGCATGAAAAACAGAGGCTAAATGGTTAGGATCAACATGATTTGCAACAGTTGAGTGTGTGCCCCCTGCATGAACTACAGAGGCTGGGTGAATGGATCCAACATGAATTGTGGAGGTTGGATGGGGAGGTTCAACTTGACAATCATGGGTTGAATGGGTGCCCTCAGCATGAAATGCAGAGGCTGAGTGACTAGATCCAACATGACCTGGAAAGTTTGGAAGGATCCCACCAGCATGATCAACAGAGGCTGGATGGTGAAGATCAACTTGACTTACAGAGGTTGAGTGCTTAGATCCAACATGACTTGCAGAGGTCAGATAGGTGCCCCCAGGATGAACTGCAAAGGCTAGGTGGTGAAGATCAACTTGACTTGCAGAGGTTGATTGCTTAGATCCAACATGACCTGCAGAGGTTGGATAGGTGCCCCCAGCATGAAATATAGAGGCTAGGTGGTGAGGTTCAACTTGACCTGTAGAGGTTGAACGAGTGCCCCCTTGCTTATGTGCCTTCTTCCTATTCCTCCTTCTTTTACTCCTTTTAGACTGTCGATTACTAGTATCAGTACTTTCACCGCATGAGGTAGAAGGAGAAGGAGAATCAACTACAGGTGAAGGGGAAGCAATGTTTTGATGCCCTTAATATAAGGAGCTTACTTGAGAAGCACCAGGAGCATTCAGGACAGTTGGAGTGGAAAACAACCACACCAGTAGCCCTTGGGTGAATCTAGGTAGATTCAGGGTGGCCATCAAGGGAACACCAACATTCCCCATGAGAGTAATAGTACAAGGATTTCCTAGCATGGGGATCTCTTGGTTGGTGTTCAAAGGGGTGTTAGATATAGTTTCAAACTAGGAGACAAATTCTGAGGTTGACAAGAAACCAAAATTACGAAGCACACATCGAAAGGCAAACTAAGTACAGAGAAACCACACATCATTCACTAAAAATTCCTAAAGCCAAACAGCTGAACAGGTATAAGATATGATTTCCAAAAGAAAGATGATAGATAGTTACTTCGCATCCCTATAGATGTTCTTAGGCACAAGAAGAGGAATCACCCAACCTCCCTCCCACACCTTCTACCAGGGTTACCTTCCAAGCCTGTCCAAGGTCAACCAGAAATAGCCTTTCGGTGTACCTGTGTATGAACCCTATATGTCAAAGAGACTAAAGGCTACCTTAACTATATTGACAGTCTGGGGGCATAGTCACAAGCCTATTTCATACGCATGGGCAGGGTAGCAAATCCTGAAATCCTGTCTAAGACAGAATCCCCAGATGTGCAAAAAACTTGGTCTATGCTTTGATAAGGAATCAGAAGGTTATCTCCTCAGTCCAAGCCTCCACGTGGCCTCATGATTAACTCTCGTTTGAGAGGAGCTTCCCAAATACAATCAACATAGAAAAGGGTTTACCTAGTGATTGGGCAACTACGTCTAAAATTTTAACACTTGTGGGGAGTTTAAACTCCCTATCTCACAAGTCTAGCCTGAGCTAGTTGGTGTATGACCCTATAAAATAAAACTTACTAGTAATTTTTAAATTATATCGTTTATTTTAAGGGTTGTTTTTAGTCAGAGGGTAAATGGAGTGAAACTTATGTGGTATTTTGACTCAAAGTTGAAACAAATTGACTAAACAAAGAGAACTGAAATGCAAAAAGCAAAAACTATTCTCTTTATTTTTCAAATAGAAACTTAAAAGCCACAAAAGACCAATTTCCTTTTATTTTTTTCAAAAATAATGATATGCAATGTATTAAAGACAAAACCCTAATCTACATGCATATTAAAACACTATATGTTCTTTTTATTTTTCTTTTATAAATGCAAAAGAAAAACTACCTACAAACTAAATGTATGCAGATAACAAGAACAAAAGCAAAAGGAACTTTGCTATACAACCACCAAACAAACTCTAGAATGCCCTAAAGTCAGTATAAACCCTACTTGGAAGGAAAGCTTGCATAAGAGACAAGTAAACTATTTTGGCATGGTGAAGTTAGCCAACAAAAGAAGAAGGAAACAAACACCAACAAGCTTCTGAACTCAGACAAAGATCACTGACAAAGGCTGACCAAAAACATAATCCAAAAATGATGCCAAGCAAAGGAGGTGGGGGAAAAGAGCAAAGAGAAAACCCTAAAGCTATAAAAAAGGCTTACCATATAGATAAAGAACAACAAAAAAGGATGACACTAACTCCCTGGAGTCATGCACCTATAGAGGACACCAAAATACCTACCAAACAGCCCACAAGAGTAGAAAAAACCACAAAATAAGGAAAAAATACTGTTTTAGGGGCACACGTGGGTTGTACTACTGAGAGGTTGTGTGTCATACGCAGGTTGACAGTACAACAAGTCACGTGTACAAGCACACATGGGTTGTATTACTGATATGTTACATATCATACGTGGGTTGACAGTATAGAAAGTCACATGTACCAAACCAGACACATGACTCTTCAGTCAGCAACTCACGTATTGGTGGAAAAAATCCCAAAAAAGGTCAAAAACTGCCTTAGGAAGGCAGGGGAGATTCTCTACAAGACTGATAAAGTGTTCCTAAGTGGCAAGAAAGACCTGAAACCTTGCAAAAGACTGAAATAAATATAGAGAAACCCGAAATAGACAAGGCTCTCCCCAGCGGAGTCGTCAGTTCTGTTGTAAAGGAAAGTTTCCTATGGATAGGGTTTAAGAGGCCATCAACATACTGGGATTGAAGGAGAGATGCATATGGTTCTGCAAGTAAATACAAGCAATATTAGATATTAGAATGGTTCATAGCTTAACAAATTAAGGTTGATCCAAGCAGCCCTTCAATCCTCTTCTTTCTCCTCTTGCTCCTCTTGCTCCAAGAGACCTGCAAAAGGAATTATACCTTCCTCAAACCAATATGACCACATATAAATCAATGATAATCAAATAAACATGAAAACATAATCTGATAAATAACATCATATTATAATAATTAGATATTCAATATACAAGACACATTGATTTGGGAAGAAGAAGGACATCACATCTTTATTAATCTTGAAAACAAGTACAAATATACCTTCTCTTCAAGTTCGGCACCTCATGAAACCTTGATCTGGTTCTACTACTTCTCTTCTCCAAGGAACTTAGCCTCCAATATCTACAACATGAGGAGAAAGATTATAGGGAAAAGGTGTGGGAAAAGAGAGCTCCAAATCCTCTAGCATAACAATGCAAAGATTCAAGTCTCCTCTCATGGACCTCCCTACCTCTATTTATATGGTTTATGAAGAGTTAGGGTCGAAGACAAAGTAGTTACAGCTGAAAGAGTCAGTTGCATAACTACCCAAACTACCCAAATTACCTAAATTTCAAAATATGTATTTTTTTGAGATTTTTTGGAGGCGTACGTGGGTATTATTTATGGACAGTTGCGTACGTACGTGGGTTTCCTTAAGGAAACTCACATACACATAACAAAACTCATTTTTCAGGTATTTCTGGGAATTTTCAAACTTTGGTGTCTTCTAAAAAGTTTTAGCTAACTGAAATGTATTTCCAACGGAGTAGAGATGAGGTCAAACGTAGTTACAAAACTCAAGATATGGATCCTCCAAGTTAGGTGTTTTTTCAGTGACTTTGAGTGACTTTCATGAAGTGTCATCATGGAAGTGTCGACATGCGACGAAAACATAGGAAAGTGGTCACAAGAAGAGATGTGTCATTTTGAGCTATAACAACATCCCTCAACATGGCACATACATGTCCACCCCTTTGTAGTGCAATGGATCAACCTATGCGATAAATGATATCAAAATTAGTAACCAATAATAGGAAAAATGAGAACCTTTCTCCTGAACATCAGTAGCATTTGCTAACAATTGATTCAATAGGTAGGTAAACTAGTTGATCTAAACACCTACAACACACTACTCTGGTATAGAAATCATTCTCGTTCTACACTAGTTTGGTCGCATCTTCCGTAGCAGCTTTCCTGATAGTACGTTTTTTGCCAACCGAACAACAATGTCATTGATAGAGGAAATGGAGAAGCCTCTCTTATCTCCGGACAAATTGTATTTTTATTTCATCCAATCAACTAGGACCATGTCCTATTCCTTTCTAGTGAATAATGGAGATAGGTCAAACCCTTCAAGAGGAAGTCTAGTTATTAGACTTTATTAGATCAACATCCACCAAAATTTATCTATCTAACTATAGATATCCTCCATGAAAACAACCCAACAATTTCATTATTCATTTTTCCACAGTTACGGTTTTTCAAAGGGAGGAGACCTGTGGTAGATTTTTATTATCTTGACAGTTTCATACCTCCAAACAGGTCTATCATCAGGAGAATATTCTTGAAAGCTTTCACGAATATAAGCTTGTTAGATGTTTTTATTAATATTTGTTGACATGCGAGCAATATTTATCTGTGAGTTCTCGAAGAGGTGAATCTTCTAGATTGTATCCCTTCCATGGAGGGTTACAATCTCATTATTCATTTTTCCACAGTTACGGTTTTTCGAAGGGAGGAGACCTATGGTAGTTTTTTTATTATCTATTGGAGGCATGTATTTACTTATACAGTGCGACCAAAATGGGGCATGTGCATCAGCGACAATATACTCAACTTCTCCATCCCTCTTTGCCACTTCATTGGAACCAAATGAATAATTCCATCTTCAGTCTCTAGCATAGAGGTCATGTACTGCGACATAGCAAGTTCAGGGAACTTCCAAAGATCATGGTCTACAAATCTCATTTTCTTCATATTTGATGGAATGTCTGTCATTAAATGGATGCCTTTCGGGATAGCTGGATTGACCTACGGATACATGGAATTCTTATTAATAGTGACACTAGGTGCCTCATCTATCCATGAAGGAATGTATCCAAGAAACATGGTCGTCGTCCTGGTTCCCGATTCTTCATCATCATGGGTATACTTTTCTCTCTGAGGAGCAGTTCTACAGTCAGTCTTCTTCCTTCTTGATGGGTCGGCCGGAGCCGATCATGACAAAACTTCTAAATATTCTTCGATAATAGGAGTGGGAGGGGGATCCTCCATGCTAGATCCATGAACAGAACCGGTGCTTGACACAGGGATTTCCATGATAATCAAATGGTTTTAGCTTTAAAGTAGTTAAATATATATATCTTGTTTCAAGAGTTAGTCAGTTGGATACAAATGAATGAACAAAATTCGACGCAAAGATGAAATATGTTTATGCATGAAGGAAGTCGTTTTCTCACGTGGGTATGAAATAAATGGAGAAGGTAGTGACTAATTCCGTCACATGGGGAAATATTTCCCATCATTTCAATAAACCGCCAATCAAACCATCATTTCACTTGTCATGACAACAGGTAGTTATTATGCATTAATGGAATATGTGAACTAAAATCATGCCACTGAAATCTCTCGTTACCTTAAATTAACTATCACCCAATTGTCATGGGTGAGAAAATTTCATTGTTCAAAAACAATTATTTTGCAATAGACATATAGTTTGTGACGTCATAGTACACTTGTGACATATTTTGAACTCGCAACAAAATCATAAACTTGCGACAACATCATAATTTTTTTTTCCAATCAAGCGAAGTGCATCTATCCGGATAAGGCTTTAGCCGAATTCCATTTACCAACCCACTAAAGAGTGTACCATATAACCTCTGTAACTAGACTACACCTCCATCAGTGATACGGTTGACAACATATGGTCCTGACCAATGTGTTCAAATCTTGTCAGGATGCTTAAAAAATTTATTGTCATATAGAAGGAAGAAATCCTCGATCTGAAACCGATTAAAATTAATATGATGGTCATGCCAATCCTTTTGTCACTCCTTCTCGATATACTAATGATAGCCTGCAATAAAGCGATCTTATTCCAATGAACCAGCCGTGACAAAAATTCTTCTACTACACCAAAAATCTTGTAGCAGCTACAACAGTACAATCCCTTACTAGTGTTGCTTCATCCCATCTGGCCAGGTATTCCATTGCAGTAATTATGTAGTGTGCACCTGTTCATTTTTGTTGTGGGTTAATGGGACCCGCAAAGTCAACAACCCATTTATAAAATGCCTGCAAGGTCACTTGTGGTACCAGGGGCATCTCATACCATCATGATGGTTTTCCAGTTCTTTGACAAATATCACAGCTATGACAATAGTCTCTAGCATATGCATAGAGTAGACCATCATAATATTTCCTGTAAAATCTTACACACAGTCGCTTTTCCTGCATAATGACCTCCCATGACACCAACATGTTCTTCATTGAATACCATCAGCCACCTGTGTTCCAAAACATAGTGACGGGGTATTCCATATGGTCCCGTATTATATAAGTTCCCAATGATCAGTTGGAAATATGCATCTTTTACAATTAATTGATTTTTCTATGTTGTACTAAATCCTTCTGGTACATATCCAGTGGTTAAGAGATGTACAATATCCCTATAGTGATCATCAATCATATTAATTGAAAACAATTGTGCGTTAGGAAGACTGTCATTGATATTAGAAACCTCTTCTCCACTTTCTAACCTTGACAGATGGTCCGGTCATGATTTCAGTCAACCCGAATTGACAATATTATCAAAGTCAAATTCTTGGAATAGGAGAAGCCACTTCTAGATATCCCCCCCCCAACACTAGCTTATTGACCAAATACTTCAATGCATAACAGTTCATATACATTTTGAAATGGCCCCCAACAAATAATGTTGAAACTTTTGGAGAGCATATACCATAGAAAGTCCTTTCCTCTCAGTAGTTGTATAGTTATTTTTTGTCATCGACAATTTTCTACTAGAAAAATGCAATATGGTGATTAATAGAACCCTTACCTAGTTGTAGAATTACAACGTTGAGCGCAGTAGATGATGCGTCGACATGTACATGAAATTTATTTTTTCTAGCCTAGAAATACCAATATAGGTGCTATAACCATCTTATTTTTAAGAACATCCATAATCACTTAACATTTCTCATTCCATTGGAATTTAACATATTTTTCAACAATTTTTCCATTGGAGTTGTAACCTTTGTATATCCTTTGGTAAATTTTATATAATAGATTGTATGTACCAAGGTATCTCTCAATTGTTTCATTATCGTGGGAGGGGGTAGGTCGACAATGATCGAAATCTTGGTTGGGTCCATCAATATTCCATCTTGACAAACCACATGACCCAGCAATATGCCAAAAGGGGCACAAAAATAAACTTCTTCAAATTAAGATAAATATGGAACTTCCTACACTGGTTGACCATCATTTTGAGACTCTCAATGTGATTATTTACTATCCCATAGACCGTCCATTCATCAAAGTATACTTCAATAAATTTATGAATGAAGTCTTTAAAAGTAGTTATGACTATTCTAGAAAAATAGAAGGATCATTCTTGAGTCTAAAGGGCATTACCGTGTATTGGAAGCATCCCCATTCTATCACAAAGGTCGTATTCTACCGATAGTCCTTTGCAATCCTTATTTGATGGTGTCACACCCCGATTTTGACCCCATTTGCATGATGTATATATTGTAATTAATCGTGGTGAGGAGCTCAAGGAAAAATCCCCACCATCGATTTGGTTGTGTATGTTTCGGCAATGGGGATAGTTGCCGATGGTATATCGTGCTATCCGGCACATTATAATGTGGCATCATGTAAATACGCACATCAAATAATTTATACCGCAACCAGCTATGGCAGTGCAACATTGAATGAAAAGGGCATGATTCCAAAGGATAAGGGTGTGGGGGATGTCAACCTTGGTCTATGGGGGGGGGGAACCCATCTGTTACCACCTTGTGTGTTTGCCACCTTCGATTGTCTCATCCAACCTCTTTAACATTTTTGTGGAGTAGTTGAGGCAGTTATGGCTGCTGGTGGTTGAGGCAGTTATTGTTTTTGGGAGTGGGGTGGTAGGACTATCAGTCCTTGCCCATGCACCCACTCTACCCACGACTGCATTCACTCCACTCTCCCATCCTCTCCGTTTTCTGTTCATCTTCCTCGCGCCTGGTCCTCACTTTCACGATTATGGTTTGCTTGTTCTCTCAATGGTCGGTTCTTCCTCCCGCAGAGGTCGGTGTTGTTATCCTCACGCACTCTCCACTATGCTTTCCCTCTATGGTCTGCTCGCTCCTCACATTGGTTTCTTATCCGCGCGCATGAGGGGAGCTGTTCACTCTCACGCAGGAGTGGAAGTCTTGCTCATCCTCATGCACAGGTAGTGGTTCTGCTGGGTCTCACGCAGCCAGGAGAGGAGCTGCTGATCGATGATCATTCACGTTCTTCCACAGAGTGGAATCGGGTATGTTTTCCCCTGTGTTTTGCTGTTGGGTGCAATTTTTCTTCACGCATAGCCCATTGGAGTCGTTTTCCCATGTCGTGAGCCATGCTCACTAATTGCGTTTTGGGACTATTGTCTTCCCCGTGTTTTTTGTTGGCTGTGGTGTCCAATTTCGTTTTGGACCACTATGGATTTCCAATCCATGGGTTGAGTTTTCCTCTGTCCACGCTGGGAGTTGGCTTCTCCTCTGTTTTGTGGACTGTGTGATGTTTCCCAACCATTACATTGGGGAATTGTGTGTGCTATTGGCTGAGTTTTCCTTGTTTTGGAACTGTGGATTGTTTCCATCATTCATTGTGAGTTTGGGCTGCTGATATACCCTGGTTTGGGTGTTGTTATTGGGTTTTTTTGGCCACGTTAGGGCCAAGAACAACTTTGTGTTGTCTTGTGGACTTGAGTTGTGCTCATCTTTTGTTTGGGATTATCCCTAGTTGTCTTTGCCTTCTTCATGGTGCTGTGAAGGGATTGTTTTGCTGCTGGTATGCAGTGGTTGTCCCTTGGACTGTGCTGGCTTGGCTGATCGGTTGATGGCCTGATAAGCCCAGCTATGTTGGTTTGACTTATTTGGTCCCTTGTCTATGTGTAAGCCTATATTGCCCCTTAGTCCTTGAGGAATCATGCCCAGCTCGGGGGTGGCAGTGTTGCTGAGAGATTGATGAGCATGCTGGCCTATGGTTGGGTGGAACATTGTAGCGACATAGCTGGTTGCGGGGAAAGTTCTTCATTAAAAAGATAAGCAATCTTGTCTATTTGACTTCTGCAATTATATTCCTTGTTAATGAATGTGATGGATATGAATGAATGCTTGTATGAATGCATGGTGATTCCGCTGTGCATGATAATTAATTACACCTGTGTATTTACTATTTCATGAGGAATGATGAACATGCTAAATGCTAGAATGTATGTGTTTCTTACACTGAATGTTGAGTAATTGTGTATCTCTGTATGTTTTATGCATCTTTGTATGATGACTGTTTAAGCAGAAAATTTGAGCATTTCTATTTGATCATGTTCATGGGGCAATTTTCCCGTTTTTTTTGTTTGTGGTGTTCGTCGCGTTCTCTTCTCCTGTTGGATAAGCGATGGGGACGTGACAGAGTGGTATCAGAGCAAAGGTTGCAATAGTGGGCCTCTATGGGCCATGAAGGATGCAGTGGCAGAGGTAGGACTTCATTCTGCCCAGCAGAGATCAGAGTTTGATGGCAGCAAACTTCCAAAAATTATCTAAGTGCCTGAACAGTCGGAGCATCGGAGCACTAAAGAGGAACAGACTTCCGATGTATCGGAAGAGTTTAGCGGTTTCCCATCCACCGTTGCGGCTGACGAAAGGACTAAACCACCGATGTAACAGTGGATCCGATTGCCAACGGAGGGAAAAATTTGGAAATTCATCTAAGTGTTGAAGTTGTCGGAAGAAAATAGTGGATCGAGCATCCGCCGTTGCGGAAGAAAAAGGCACTAAGTCTTCCGACGAGAAAGATTGCTGACGCCGATCAGGGTATATCTCAGTATATTTGGCCGCCAATCGAAAGGGGATCAGAGATTTTGTTTCGCCGTTGCAGATGTTGATGGAGCTAATCCGCCGATGATTAGCTGGTTGAACTACCGACGACGACAACGGAGTGAAAGTTTGAAAATTTTTCTAAGGCAAGAAATCATTGAGGATTGGCGGAATTCAGTGGAATAAACACGCACTGTTGCAGATGGCAAAGTAACTACACGTCCGACGGTTATTCGCTCGTCCGCCGTTGCGGAAGTCAAATTCACTAGACTTCCAACGAGAAAGGACTTTCGATGCCGGTCAAATAATTAGTTCACTGATCGAAAAGGAATAGTAGTTCAAGTGTCCGCCGTTGCGGATGGAGAAGCGACTAGGTGCCCGATGAGAAAGACTGCCGATGCCGTAAGAAAATTAAGTCGAAAATTTTTCTAAGTATAGAAGATCATTGGCCAATCAGAAGCAAAAAGTGGTTGAGTGCCCACCGTTGCGGAAGCCAAAATCACTAGCCTGCTGATGAGGAAAGGCTTCCGATGCCGATGCAGTGGAAGAAAAGAAGAGCAGTTTCGGAAGAAGAAAAAGGAGAAAAAAAAAATTGAAGGCATCGAAAAATGTTAGAGGATTGGACTGCCGATACCTCGAAAGCTTAGAGAAATTGGGATCTGAAACATCGGAAGGATTTAGTTGATCGGACTGCTGATGAGCTATGTCGAAAAAATTTAGTGGTTCTGGCCACCGATGTAGCGGAAGGGATTGTGATTTGGATCGCCGATACAACGGAGGAATTAGTGGTTTTGAGAGCCGATTCTGCGAAACAATTAGTGGTTTTGAGAGCCGATTCTGCGGATGGATAGTTGGGATAAGACTCGATTTAACAAAGGAAAATTTTGAAATTTTCAAGAAGGATTTTTCAGCAGATTTCAACTATTTTCCAGTGGGATTCTCAGCTGTTTTCCGTGGTTTACAGTTGGCTGAAGTTGGCACCTAGTCCAAATGCAGTAGTGTGTAAAAATGAAAATATTTGGTGAAAGTACTCATTCTTAGAAGTGGTGTGGATTTCACACCTGAGGTCGGAATGAAGCATGTGGATAGTCGTTGGAAAGCTTATCCAATAGGGAACAAGGGTAAATCACTAGAATTTGAGCATGGAGCAGCAAAGTGCTAATGACGACCGCTGCTATCACATGGACAAATCTGGAAAAATTGCATGCCCAGGGGTAGCAAGGACTATGAAGTCAACCAGCTACTGTGTGAAAGAGGAATTCCATGAAAAGATGAGGGATTTGAAAGGGAAGTTTTCATTAGACCCTATCTTGCTGATTATAACTACATTTCCTAAGTTTTATGCTTGAAATGTATGAAGATATGTTTTGTATGAACCACTAATGGTAATCATTGCTTTGATGTTGGCATCAGTGGCAAAACCAACGATGACATGGACCCAGATGAATATGTTGCTGATGCTGATGAATGAGACCAGCAACCCTATGGAGAAAGGGATAAGGCAACAAGTCCATAACAAAAGTTGGTGAGCAAATGTTGCAATCTCCTGCAAAGGACCAACCAAATTAGTCATGTCAAGGGTGTAAGTAGGACCCATGCAGGTAAGAGTTTGCTTATGACAAAATCCATGGAAGGGTAAAGGTAAGAGACCTCATACCATGTGATATTATGAATGACTAATGACTGAAATGATGAATTGATGACAATTCAAGAGCCATTTCAAAGGTTGTTATGAATGCAGGATAGTCATGAACAATTGGCTGCCAAAAATGCTCTATGGAAGAGCAAGGTGGTATATTATTTCGAGCATGGTAGTGAGAGGTAAGATCCTAACCAATGCCAGAATATACCATTTATGAGAAGAGTCTCATGGTTGTAAAAATAGTTGGTATGCATAATAGGTTGTTAAAATTCGAATTGTGAAGTTCAGATTTGAGAAATTGCTGACAACCACTAGCCACTATTGGCTTGCATAAGATTGTGTTTGGTTAATTGAAGCTCAGGTTTCAGGTAGATTATTTCGAGCATGGTAGTGAGAGGTAAGGCCCTAACCAATGCCAGAATCTACCATATGGTTGTTAAATTTTGAATTGTGAATTTCGGATTTGAGAATTGCTGACAACCACTAGCCACTATTGGCTTGCATAAGATTGTGTTTGGTTGATTGAAGCTCATGTTTCAGGTATATTAATTCGAGCATGGCAGTGAGAGGTAAGACCTTGACCAGTGCTAGAATCTACCATTTATGAGAAGAAGTCTCATGGTTGTGAAAGTAGTTGGCATGCATGATGGGATGTTAAATTTGAATTGTGAATTTCGAACTTAAGAAATTGCTGATGACTACTAATCACTGTTGGCTTGTGTAAGATTGTGACAGGTGGACGCATGGTAAGTGGGTATTCATGTTATGTTAGTAAGCATAAAAATTATAATGGGCATAGTAGTGCTGCTTATAAGAGGCCCACAATTGAGCAAGTCAATTTCTGTAGTAGACAGAATTGCCAATTCTTATTGAATTTAATTACTAATGTCATTGCTTGGTTATGGAACAATCAATTGGGATTGTATTATCAGACAACGATTGACTGTTTGTCTATTTGATGAATGTGTCAGGGATACACATTGCAGGAAGATCATGTGTTACGGCCTACAGAAGCCAAACTTCATGGGAAGGTTTTCCCTTATCTTGGAAATGGGTTTCAGGTGAAACGCCATTGGACATTTTGGAAATGTCTCGTCTGCACTGCATGTTTGGTAAACAACATGAGTGAGATGGTATAAATTATGTCGGTAATACATGTGTGAATATGAAATATGAAAAGGAGTTGGGATGGAAAACTGAGGGACTGTTAACTTAGGGAAGGAGCCCCCATTCCTCCTTAACAAAGGCATACTGCGTCGGCAAATGGATAAGTGTTCTGTAACCCTTGCTAAGAATATGCATGTTTAACTATTGAATTCCATATGCAGAACATGTTTCGCTTTTACTTCCATTGTGACCGATTGCTTGAGTATGAATAGGGCCTACATGGCACACACTGGGAAAGGGTGCACACTTTTCCGATGTTGAGTCATGAAAATGGTTTTCAAAATTGATTACACCCTAGGGAGTGGGTGCACTCCTGGTGTCTCAATACTTGATAGTGAATGATGAGAAATGTGATTACAGTTTTAGAGAAATAACGCTAATGAGTTTGCTTGTATTGCTTGTATTGCTTATGTTGGCAGGTAAAAAGGTAAAAGGTAAAAGGTAAATGGTTGTTGTGAGGGGTTGCGGAGTAAGGGGTATTGTTGATATAAGTGTACTGTTGATATAAGTGTATGTTGATATAAGTGTACTGTTGGTATAATTGTATGTGTTATTGTTGACATGAGTGTATGTTGGGATGTTATATGCCTGAGGATCCATAGTAGATCCTAGACCTAGAAATGGTCATGGTAAAGTTCCAATCCTAGTCGACATGAATGTGTACTGGCTGGACATTAAATATTTGATGTTGTGGAGCAACCGGCATGCTGACCTAACATCTAAGTCCATAGGCGATCCCAAGGCTTGCAAAGCGAAGCAGGATCCTGTGGACGAACGAGGAAACGCACAATACATATAAGTATTGGATTATTTTGCTTATGAATATACCTGTGTATATGGTTTGGTTATGATGTTTTAAGCTCTTGTTCTAGAGATAAAATAGATGAGAATAAACTAAACATGTGAATCCATTCAATGTTTGGATATAGGTATCGCTGGAAGCAAGGACTATGAGAGCATCCTAGGGGTGCATGTGGACATGTGACTGTCCTGAAAAGCTCGGAATGAGCGGCGATGGAAAAAGTGCTAGTGAGACCGTGAGTTTCCTAGCAGTTGAGACAAACCATGTGGAGAGACTCCATGGTTTAGAGGTCTAGAACGGACCAGAGACACTAAGTGTCATGACCAAGAGAGATTGGTCCAGCACTCATGGTAAAGTGAAAGAGGCTAAGAGCATGAAAATACACCACAGTGGTGTGGGTTCCAGAAAGGAACAAAACAAATAGGGAAAAAATCTTGCTGCTCTCTCTTACCCTTTTTAATTATGTATATGTACATATATATTTATGCATTGTGAAAACAAAAGATTGTTGAATGCATGTATGACTGAAAAATGGAATGTGTGTTTTGTTGAAGGTAAATTGTGAATGCTGGAGTGGTTAATTCCCTGCCCAGGAATGGACATGAATGAGCTCATGTGCCTATTGGGGAAGGCTTAAAAAATATGAAAGAATCCTTGATGAGACTTGGAATGTCATGCCAATTGGGTAATTAACAGACTGATTTTAATGTCTATATTATGCTTGGTCTGATAGAATTTCAATGGTGCATTTCACAGGTGACAAAAGTGAAACCAGGTAGCGCACATTGAATATGGCAGCAGATCAAAAGTTGTTGGACTTAGCTGGAAGTCTCCTTCAAATTATTGCCAAGACCCAGGAGAACCTTGGGGAGATGCTCAAGATACAGAAAAGGCAAAGTGAAATGAATCACCAGATTTTGCAAGACTCTATTGGTTTGCAAAGGGAGGTGAAAATCCTTCTGGGAGCAATCGGCAAAGGAAAGGAAGGTGGATCAACGATGGGACATTCGTCCAAGCGACCCAATAAGAAACGGTCCAGGCATGAAGACTCAAAGGAAATTGAGCAGGTAAAGATGAAGTATCCAGTGAAATGCTGGAACTGCGAAGGACATCATTTACGCCAGGACTTCCTAATGAGGGAACATGATGAGGGAAATAGTTGCAAAGTTCCTAGACTTCAGGATAAGCTGGAAGCTAAGAACTAGCAGGACAAGTCCATGGAAGCTGAGGGGCTTGGTCTTGAACGTTCAAAGTAAATGATTGAACATGGGACATATCTGCAAATTTTGAAAATTTTGATGTGCAATTGTATATGTATTCCTATGTATTGGAACACTGAGTACGGTGTTATTCCAAGGGGGAGGGGAATGTCACACCCCGGTTTTGACCCCGTTTGCATGATGTATATATTGTAATTAATCGTGGTGAGGAGCTCAAGGCAAAATCCCCACCATCGATTTGGTTGTGTATGTTTCGGCAATGGGGATAGTTGCCGATGGTATATCGTGCTATCTGGCACATTATAATGTGGCATCATGTAAATATGCACATCAAATAATTTAGACCACAACCAGCTACGGCAGTGCAACGTTGAATGAAAAGGGCATGATTCCAAAGGATAAGGGTGTGGGGGATGTCAACCTTGGTCTATGGGGGGGGGGACCCATGTGTTACCACCTTGTGTGTTTGCCACCTTCCCTTGTCTCATCCAACCTATTTAATGTTTTTGTGGAGTAGTTGAGGTAGTTATGGCTGGTGGTGGTTGAGGCAGTTATTGTTTTTGGGAGTGGGGTGGCAGGACTGTCAGTCCTTTCCCACATGCCCACTCTACCCATGACTGCATTCACTCCACTCTCCCATCCTCGCCGTTGTCTGTTCATCTTCCTTGCGCCTGGTCCTCACCTTCATGATTATGGTCTGCTCGTTCTCTCCATGGTCGGTTCTTCCTCACGCAGAGGTCGGTGTTGTTATCCTCACGCACTCTCCACTACACTTGCCCTCTATGGTATACTCACTCCTCACGTTGGTTTCTTATCCGTGTACATGAGGGGAGCTGTTCACTCTCACGCAAGAGCGGAAGTCTTGCTCATCCTCATGCATAGGCAATGGTTCTACTAGGTCTCACACAACCAGGAGAGGAGCTGCTGATCGATGATCATTCACATTCTTCCACAGAGTGGAATTAGGTATGTTTTCACCTATGTTTTTCTAGTGGGTGCAAGTTTTCTTCACGCACAGACCGTTGGAGTCGTTTTCCCATGTCGTGAGCCGTGCTCACTGATTGCATTTTGGGACTGTTGTCTTCCCCGCATTTTTTGTTGGTTGTGGTGTCCAATTTCATTTTGGACCACTGTGGATTTCCAATCCGTGGGTTGAGTTTTCCTCTGTCCACACTGGGAGTTGGCTTCTCCTCTATTTTTTGGACTGTGTGATGTTTCCCAGCCATTGCATTGGGGAATTATGTGTGATGTTGGCTGAGTTTTCCTTGTTTTGGAACTGTGGATTGTTTCCATCATTCATTGTGAGTTTGGGTTGCTGATATACCTTGGTTTGGGTGTTGTTGCTGAGTTGTTTTGGCCACGTTAGGGCCAAGAACAACTCTGTGTTGTCTTGTGGACTTGAGCTGTGCTCATCTTTTGTTTGGGATTATCCCTGGTTGTCTTTGCCTTCTTCACAGTGCTGTGAAGGGATTTTTTTGCTGCGGCTATGTAGTGGTTGTCCCTTGGACTGTGCTGGCTTGGACGATTGGTTGATGGCTTGATAAACCCAGTTGTGTTGGTTTGATTGATTTGGTCCCTTGGCTATGTGTAAGCCTATATTTCCCCTTAGTCCATGAGGAATCATGCCCAGCTCGGGGGTGGCAGTGTTGCTGAGAGATTCATGAGCACGCTGGCCTATGGTTGGGTGGAACGTTGCAGCGACGTAGCTGGTTGCGGGGCGAGTTATTCATTAAAAAGAGAAGAAATCTTGTCTATTTGACTTCTGTAATTATATTCCCTATTAATGAATGTGATGAATATGAATGAATGCTTGTATGAATGCATGTTGATTCCGCTATGCATGATAATTAATTACACATGTGTATTTACTATTTCATGAGGAATGATGAACATGCTAAATGCTGGAATGTATGTGTTGCTTCCACTGAATGTTGAGTAATTGTCTATCTTTGTATGTTTTATGCATCTTTGTATGATGACTGTTTAAGCAGAAAATTTCAGCATTGCTCTCTGATCATGATCATGGGGCGATTTGCCCATTTTTGTTGTTTGTGGTGTTCGTCACGTCCTCTTATCCTGTTGGATAAGCGATGTGGACGTGATAGATGGTACCCAAAGAATCCATTAGTAAATGAGTACACTTATTGTCCTCTGATTATCTCCAACACTTCATCTGTGAACAGGGTTGGAAATGGGTTATGCAGGAAGGCATCATTTAGCTTCCTCAGAACGACATAGGTTGACATAGATTCCCTGGAAACATAAACATTTGTTGACATATTTTCTAATGATATAGGTTCATATTTCCCTTTCCTTCAACAAAAAACACAAGAAATCGTCCCGAGATACCTATGGGGACTATGAGAACCATGCTTCTACAGTTATAGAAGGGAATTCTTTATCACATCATAATCAGGTTGCTTGATTGAAACCAAGGGATGGAATTCCATTGTCATACAAACATCAAAAAGTAAGGCAGACTGATCCATCAACACATATATAGACTTCACCAGTTTCTTGTCTTGCACCATGATAAGGATAATCTACTCAGATTCATTGACGGGTTCTATAATGCCTGCATCTAGCATTCTGTCTAACTCTATCTTGAATTTTTCTTTATATCTCAGATTGAGTCTATATGATTGTTGTTTGATAGGTTCTGTGTCGGGACTCGAGGGAATCTTCATTTTTTCAAGATCACTAACAATTCCCCTCATTTTTGAAAATTTAGAAGGGAACATATATCGAAATTCATGCAATGTCCATAATCTTCCCTACTATCTCATCATTTCAATAGTTTTGATATTGGGAAATTTTGGGTTCTCTAAAGAACCAATATTCACTTTTTTTTAATTTTAGAGGATTTAGATCATATACCTTGGTACCTACCTGTCGCACAAATTTTGTGATTCTTGCGCACTTTTGCATTGATACTTCATGTAGTCGATTATGTCAGTTCTCTAGAGATTCTCCCGAGTCCGACAAGCAGGAACTAATATTTCATCAAATGAGTTTTCCATAGATTGTCAAATTTACATATTCTTCCATTACAGAAGTAATACAGTATATATGTTCTAGAATCCATCTTTTTTTTCATTGTTTACATGCTCAGCATATCTTTAGTATTCCATAGGATCAATTGGAGATACCAGTCGTAGTTCTACATCTTCACATGGTAATATCCTCTTCTTAAAATTTATAATTGTTTGATTGTTGATAGCCCATTCAATCCCCAAAAGTGTGGGATACGTATTCGAATCATCGACAATATCTATGATATCAAAATATGCATAGGTCCATAGTCCTTCTATTTCGACAGGAACCTATGTCAGTCGACTAATAAGAAAAACCTTCAACTGGTTGGATAACGTCAGCTAAATAGGAGACCATAATAGTCTTGTATTTCCCATGCTTTCCCATGTCTATTGAGTGAGAATATTAATATCTGATCCCAAATAAAAAATGATAAAATCCATGTCATAGTCACCTATTTGTGTAGTCATCCTTAGCTCGTGACGAGTTTTCAACTTCTACCAATGTGGTTAAATCCCTTCTATGGTCACACATTTGGTTGAGGTTCCTCAACTAAAGCTGATAGTTTTTCCACAACATCATTATTCTCTATCAGTTCTAAACAAATTTTAAATAAATCTATCAACTTGCTTGCCTTCTCTGTCGATTTTCTTTGAAATAATGGTTCAAATATTTGAGTCATTTATAAGATTCTTCCTTCATTCAATATTGGGACAACATCAAAAGATGATGCTTGATTTCTGTCATTGAACTCATGATGTGCATCAAAGAACACTTCCTTTTTTCTTTCTAGAAATCAAATGGTACTTTCTTTTGTGGTGTCGGTTTAACTCTTAGGTTTCAGTATGGTACTTCTTGATCTCCTCCATTCGCAACACCTCCTCTCATTACAACAACAATATTAGGTTCCCAAGGTTCAGTAGAAATATTATGGATATTTGGATTGAAATTTTGAGGTGGGTTCTGGTTTCCCATGTTTTTGGCCTACTATTTAGCAATCAACTGTGGGAATTCTTCGATAGTGTGGTCCAATGCTTTACAATATGAACACGTCGATGTTGGAGTATTGCAATATATGGAAAAATGTCCCATATATCCACAATTATAACAAATGACTTGGGCCCTTCCACAACCAAATCCTCCTCCTAATCCTCGGCCTCTAAAAAGAACAACCCCCTAGGTTGAGGGCATTGTTCCTAAGCTTGCTCGGCTTGCATATGTTCATGATTTTTCATCAGGTATGTGTTGATTGTTTTCTCCTATAGTAACTGATATGCCATGTAGTCTCATGGCCCACAGATCGACAAAAATTACAATATAAGTTGGAAGGTTCACTTACTATTTTCTGTAGATACAAGCATTCCTCCAAATCATGACCTCTGGTCTGACAAATTCTACACCAAGGAATTTCTTGTGAATTTATAGGATTTGTTGCTCCTAATGCAAGATAATTCAGAAATGTTGGACATGAGTCTTTATGATGGCCTTCAGTTCTGCATCTAGTACACCAAATTTCTTCCTACACTTATTTCCCTTTCTTGGAATCCTGTATTTACAGCATGAGGTTGGAAAGTTGTGATTGTATCTGGATCATTCTCGCACCAGTTTCTCCAATCGATGAATCCAACTTCATAGCAAGATTGAAACCTTCAATCTGGGATACAATATTTTATTGCATCAAGGGAATACAGATATGAGGTAACATTGCCATAATAAAGAATTCTTTATGTTGGACATCTGACATCTAAAAGCTGACCTTAGCCATTATATTTTTAAATATTTGGTCAAAGTTCTATATAGAATCATTCAAAAACTGCTTGATCTCTTTTAACTCTATCATGCAGTGCGACTTAGAATTAGAATTTTTGAATTATTCTATCAGTCCAGTTCGGATCTGATCTAATGACTTCTAAGGGATCCGTGTTAAGACCAAAGAAAATTTCATATACCGGTCAAGCACATGACCTCTAAAGGTCATGATAATCTGGGATCTTTTTATAAAACCATATTGGACTTGTTACACAGTACAGACAGCTTCACTCATGAACCAATGCTTCTCATGGTATTCCAACCCATTCCCATGGAATTTAGGTAATTTTATACCATTCCTCGACATTCTGTGTATATGTGGTATTGTTGAATTAAAGGTTATACTAGTAGGAATTCCTTGACTACTATTTCGACTATTACTATTACTATGATGTACAAAACCACTCTTTTATGTGCCTTTAGGTCTTACCTCAGGTTCCACGGATGTATGTAGGATTGTGGGTATGTCGTAGTCTTGATATGGTTTTGGTGCTTCCTCTTCTTCTTCTTCTTCATAAGTCGATATTATTCCTCTCCGTCACATAATTCTTCATCGAGATATCATTAGAGGAAATTTGGGGTCTAAAATGAGCCTTATAAGAAAACGCACCAATAATAAACTTTTGTGAGTTGGAATTCAAGAATCAATAGAATTTCAATAAAATGAGTCAACCATAATGGTTGAATTGACATATTTGTCATAAAAAAACCTACTTTTTTTGTTTGTATTTTTGACATATCTCCCTGTGTTTTTACTTAAATTTCGAGTAGGAGAGCTCGTTGGATGTAGAATTAAATTCTGCATACAAAAAATACCCATGCTGCATACTTTTGATAGACCCTGCTATCCCAAAAACAAGAAATACCTGAAAAAACGTGATGATGACATCATCATCACGTTTTTTCAGGTATTTCTTGTTTTTGGGATAGCGGGGTCCATCAAAAGTATGTAGCATGGGTACACGTTGGATGTGAAATTTAATTCTACATCAAACGAGCTCTTTCACTTGAAATTTTAGTAAAAACACAGTGAGATATGTCGAAAATAAGTACAAAAAAGTAGTTTTTTTCTTTCTTCCTCCAAAATTAATAAATATTATTTTATTATATTCCTTAGGAGGCCCATTTTAGACCTCAAAATTCCTCTAATGGGTTCCAACTCATAGTCCCTTCTTTTGGTTTCTCTCCAGCCTACTCTTCTTATGGCGGTCCTTCTTCTCTTTCCTTGTCAGTGTGGTGACAAGACCTTAGTGCAGAGTTGTACCAAGCATTGTACTAGCTAGGTAGATGTGGCAGTTTTATAAAATTTTAATTTAAAAATGAATTTTATTTATTTTTATATTTTGATAAATAAAACCACTCTTGCATGGATTTATGTCCCATCGAAAGTTCTTTAAACCAATAGAAAAATCAAAATATTGCATTTTTAAAATTTGAAAATTTATTTTAATTTCCAAAATATTACATTTAATATTAAAATTTTGCAAAACCTTATAATCATTGGAAAAATATGTGACTGGAAAAACAAATTATTAGAAGTCAATGTTGCTTGACTAACAATCGATTAGTATATCCCTCTCTTGGAAAGGAATAATAACTATGCACAGTTTTACTTAAAAAAATGTTGAGATAGTGCTCCTCATTGTGCAAAACGTTTCTGCTATAACAAAATAGAAAATTAGTTTTGTTACAAGACTCGAATATAACAAGCTATTACCTAAATCTGTATCTAAATCAACACACTACTGGGTGGATTTGAGAGCAAGATGATAATCACTTTATTCTCATTATTGCATTGTTTAATCTGTAAGCATTGCCTTCATACTGTATATTATTAGAGAAATGTCAACAATGACAATGGCAAATGAAAAATATTCCAGTTTTATTCTACCCTTCCTACGAAAATTGCTCAACCATAACAATGAAAAGATTCCATTTTTATTCGATTTTGTAACATGGGTGTCTCCATAGCATTGATTTTTCCTCAAATACAACATGTACAATCAAATGATTGATGACCATGTTCATTCAATTCAATTCAAAGTTGAGAATGAGGTAGTAAAAGTTCTATTCTCATGACATTTTTCCAGCTCATAAACGTTTTTTGCAACTCTAGTTAGATGCTCAGTGTAATAACTCTAATAATATATTTGAAGCTACATGATTAATTCTAATTATAGAAATAACCATGATACTTTAGGTTAAAATTTATTAATATACGGATTGCAGTTTGTTCAAGGCATGTTGTGCATGAAGAAAGTTGGTTTCTAAGATGTGATGATTATTTGACTAATGAACGTTCAATATATTTCAGAAATATAGCATGGACAAGATATTTGTGAATGGAAAAGCAAGCTCATGCATGATTGTGCTCCCTTGTGGAGCAAGGAAGTCTCTTACGGGAGTCTAATATATCACTTAGTTGGGGAAATCGGTTATGTGCTTCGTGAACACAAGTGTATTAGTTAATCAATGGGTGTTCTAGGTCAAGCAATGGAGCACTTTGATAGAGAAGAGAAAACAAGGGGTAACAAATGACATCAAGGCCTCATAATTCAAATCTTGTATTTCAGAAGCACTTTAGCATCATGTAATTGTACAAGAGGGATTATTAATGTTCTTTTGCAGTTTTAACAAGAGAGAATGAGTTGTGACGTGCTTACTTGATGGTAAAAGGAAACATTTGAATGTCATTGCGTCCTTATGATTTTGATGCATATCCAATTACATTGAAATTTTGAGGTATTTGGATAAATTACCAATATTTTCCACAATTTCAAGTTGCATTTTCTTCTGTCAAAATGATAGCGAGAAATGGTTACTAACTGGAATCATTTGATGAGATTTGATGGAAATTGGAAGCCATTGACGATATTTGATGAAAATACAGGCGTAATCATAATTACTTGGTGCATCACAATCAGTTAAGAATCTATAAGAAACGATAAATTGAAATCTATGGAAAATATCTCATCGTTGTGAGGATGACAATGCATTGGGAAAATTTGGGTGATCTAGCGAACATCCCTCAACTGATGGGGCTTGAAGCCATGAGGTGACCACTCAAGATTAGGGAGTTGAAGAAATGTCCTGAAACTAGAGGGACCTTGGAGAAGTAGGAAAAGGCACTAACAAAGCCATATGTTCTTGTCGATAGTTTACATAATAGAATATAGTTGTATTTTATTTCCATGGGATGGAATATCATAATCCAATTCAAGCAAGAGAAAGCAAAAATTCACAAATATATGCATATTATCCCTCTCATTAGCCTCGTGGACAACCACAAAGTTAAGGTTATATGCTTAGGCCCTATTTCGTAGTTTATATTTTTGTTTTGTCATCATATTAATTTGATAATTTACTTCATTTTCATCATATAAGTGGTGTTAATACTTCTTAGTTGAGTGGAATTTTCCCCTCTTGTTTTTAGGGAAAGTGTTCCTATGGTTGGGGTGAGGCCACCAACATACTAGAGTTACATACTAACATATAAGATTTTGCAAGTACAAATTTACAAAAAAAGGAAAGGGTTAGAAAGTATGTGTACCTTAAAAAATATGTTTGATCAAAGTTTTAACTTGATCCATCATCTTGAACCCCAAACAAAGGACCTACAAAATACCACTTCAAACCTTCCTCAAACCAATTTGACCACATCTAAGATATTGATATTCACAAGAACATAAAATAATTGATCTCCTAAACATCAACATACAATCAAAACTTAGATATACACACAATGATCTAGAAATGGAAGAATGTGAAATATGTATTAATCATTAAAACAAGCACATATATACCTTCTCATCAATCAAGGAACGTCAAGAAACCTTCCATTTGGATCACCTTCTTCTCTCCTCCAAGAATCCCAACTTCCAAGCTTTGCAACAAGGGTATATGGAAACTAGGGCATATGTAAGGGGGTGAGAGTGCAAATTATGATAGCATAACAATACTATAGGTCAAGTCCCCTTAATGGTACCCTGTCTCTCTCTCTTATATAGTAGATGAAGAAGACGAGGTCGAGGAGGAAGAGGTTACAACAGAGGAGGCAGTTCCAAAACCACCTAAAATACCCAATTTCGAGGTTTTTGTTTTAAATTTTTAGGCATTTTTAAGGTGCATGCTAGTGGAACAAAGGTAAGTATCATGTAACAAGCTAGTGGAACACTAACAAAAAGCATGTTCAAGGTGAAAAACACTGGTGGACCAAAGAAAAGGGGCGTTTTTTGGAAAAAGTCCAATTTTTAGGGATTTTTCAAGTGTTTTTGGGGCTCTAACGTGTGTTCATAATCTTCCTTAATTTTCAATGAACCATGAAACAGATAAGGCCATCTTAGTGAGGTACCAAATATGGATATTCCATCCATAAAATTTCCTTTTAGTGAACGACAATAAGTTCATGAAGTGTCGTCATGCGACCAAAACATGTAAGTGTCATCGCGAATGAAGAAATGCCAATTTTGGCTATAACACCTCTTAGTTAATAATTGGAATCCCATCTGTTTATTACTATAATTGATTAATTTATGTTTGAACAATTTGTTTTCAGTTTCGTCAACAAAGTTTATGAATAAGAAAAATGTTATAAACTACCATGTTTTTTTGTGCGGGGAAGTAGAGACCATGATTATATAATCTCATTATTTTATCCTCCTAAAAACTAAAGGTATCAGGGGTTTCGGTAGATAATAAAAATAAATAAATTAATGTCCTTCTTTATTTTATCCTTGATCTTGGAGATTTACTTTCCAAAAACCAAATATAACAATAGACAGATATATCATAATGACAAGGTGAAGTTTTTATTTTTTTGGAATTGGAAAGCTAAACAATCCATTTGGAAGCGAGTTAGTCTCGCAAATGAGTAATTTGAGAGTCTATGAGTTGTAGGAGTCCTATTTTTTATAATTAAATGAGTATACAAATTCCCCTTTTATTGTGTAATCTATTTTTGTATACAGGATACTCTGGGTTCTAATAATGAAATGAGTAATTTACCCCTTTCATTGGGTAGTGCAGCTTCGTATACAAGCTATTGTGAGTTATGATAAGGAAATGTATTATATATTCCCATTTAATAGTACAATATGGTATTGTATACCATCTATTTATCATTTACTACTGCAAATTGCATCTCTACTCTAAGAGTTACAGTGTTCACCCCTAACCAAAGTAGTCAGACAATGTTGCTCATACACTGCCTATTTTCATATTTGGCTACTAATTTTCTTAGCCTTATTTCTTAACCATTTGTTTTATAGGGAAATTCTGAAATCAACATCTCTACCCTAATAGTTGCATATTCTATGAGTGAAATAGTTGGACAATTCTCTTCACACACTGCCTTAGTTGCTAATTTTCTCAGCCTCACGTTTGTATTCTTAAACTTGTTTATTTTGATAGAGCTTGGATATCGATATCTTCCCAATCCAATACTTTTACATGATCCAAGACCTTTACCATGTACCTTGATAGAGTTTGAATATAAATATCTTAAATGTTCCAAGACCTTTACCAATTATACCCACCATATTGACAATGTTGTTGATTAAACCTTTTGTATTCCTATAGATTATACCTTTAAATTTATAGATTATACCCAACAATTATGTTCAACATGTTTACAATGTTATTAATTAAAGAGATGTACTATATTCCTATAGATTATACCATAAAACTTAGTATAGTCCAATTCCTTTGGACTAGTTTATCTTTTGCTTATGATAATGTTGATAGTTCCTTCTAATTTGATTGGGTTCCTTGTAAGATATGCTCAATTAGTATATTATTGTAGAATGCATCTTTTTACTTTTCAAAATCACTTGTATTTATGTTATCATTCAATATTTTTATAAGATATAAAAATGAATGAATGACAATGGACATGTTTAATGTTGAAATATGAATGGATTAATTTCAGTGGACATGTTTAATGTTTTTTTAAGTCCATGGGAACAACAACCTCCTAAGAGTATATCCAACAAACCGCAAGCAAAATATACCACTACTTGCGACTTAGCAGGGGCTGAGATGTCTCAAATCCCACTGGGGTGATCCTGTTTCCCAGGGGTCACCTACCCTTTGAGCCTTGTCACGACAAGCTTATGAAAAACCATACCCCTTGCCAGTTTTGAACCTGAGTGGACATGTTTATTGTTTATATAAGAATGGATGACGTTGAGTGGAAACTTTTGCGTTTGGTTCTTTTTTATTTAGTCAAAAGAACACATTGTTCTATTTATTGGTTACTTACAAACTTATTTTATTGGATTGTTTTGGGCCAACTTGTGAACCGAAGAAAACATGTTGAAGAAAATGCTATATGTGACTCTATTTAACTGCATTACTTTAAGTGACTATTTGTGTTTAGCTAATTATGAATTGTTAATCAATTGAAGAAATGCATAGATGTAACCATTGAGGATGACAACCAATTTCCCAGAAAGATAGGAGTTGGTATTTTTGATTTTAGCAATAGTTGTTTTTTCTAGTATTATGGATTAAGCATTATCCAGTTTTTTGTATTCTAATTTTCTATTTACTTAAGGCAACAAAAATTAGAATGAAAAATTATAAATGACTATGTGTAAGTCCATATAGGATAAATGATATTGAAGAGTTGATGTGAAGCTAGAAAAGAAGAATAGCTATATGTTGCTACAAAGAAGATTGAAATCTCCATCTTTGAATAACCCGAAGACCAATACACTTTCTTTGTGGATGTTTCCCTCTCAAAGGTTTACCACTTTAAATCTATGTGTTCATTATTATGTATTTTTCATTATTCTCTGTGTTATTTGGTTGATCTCTGTATTGTTTAATCTTCCACTATAACAAGTGGTATCAGGGTCAGGTTGCTAGATATCGAGGTAGAGAAGTGAATTAGAGTCCAAGATTGAATCTAGTTTCTTGAGAAAATGGACAAGGTACAGAGTGCAAAATTTGAGGTGGAGAATTTCAATGGGAATATCAATTTTGAGTTATGGAAACTCAAGATGAAAGATTTTATTGTGCAACAAGGGATGCAGAAAGACCTACTGGAAAATTAAAAAAGGATAGTAGACATGTCGAATGAAGACGGGAAGGATACACTGGTAATGAATCCTCTTTATGAAAGGAGGAAAGAATGAGATGTTCACAATCTTCAAGGAGGTTATGAGTATTGATGCCAAGAACAAAGGAGGAGATGCTGAAGCACATGAGATCAAGTAGGGTAAGTGGCATGACACAAATAAGGCTTGATTTGTCTAAGCAAACATCATGTAAATCGTTGGGTTGTGAACCATCAATGAAAGAGATATGCACAAAGTGTGAAGAGTTAGGCGCATAGATCTCAGAATCGAAGATAGGAGATATAGAGAACAATGAGTGGGTGATAGGATCATCATCAATATCAATAGAAGCTCCATATCTTACTTATTTTTAATCAGTAGTATCACAAGAAGAAAAATCACCTTCAAGAGACACAGAAAAAGATGGCTCTTCAATATTTGCTTCTTCATTGAAGGAGGAAGCATTCAAATAAAAAAGGGTAGCATCAACATGAACTGTATGAGAAAACTCTTCATCATGATCAACTTCATCAGAGAATGTAGATGCTAAGAAATATTGAGAGAGAGAACAAGAGGAGACGTTGGGTTCACTCCATGCTTCATCTTCTATTTCCTGCAAACCAAAAGCTTTGTCCAAATTATTCCAAAGCTCAAACGGATACTCAGCAGAATCAATGAGAAGATTTATATTTGGAGACATTACCAAACACATAATTCCATAATCTCTATCACAATTATTAATCCAATTAATCTTCTCATCATAAGACTTAGGTTTTCTCAATGCACCAGTGGAGACATCAAAGAGACATTGCCTCTTCAAGTATGCGCTCATATTTGGCTTCTAATCAGCATAGTTGAAAGGCGATAGTAGTGTAGAAATTCAGGCCAGCAGTAGATTAATTTTACCCACAACAATTATCAATTGATCATGCAAAATTGCTAACAATGGAGACTGAATATGGAGCTGTAACACAAAATTATATTAACTGAGTGTACAATAGCCAACCCTGTAATATCATAGGCTTCTGAATAAATAGAATACATGAAGAAATTGAATGCATGAGGAAGCATCCAAATCTAGCATAAAGCAGACTTACCAAAAATAAGCAAATCCCCCATAGGTGTAAAAGCTGGATCCCAAATCTGTCATGGAGCTCACGAATTGGAAAAAAGGCATAGGCAAGCTAAAGAGTGGTGGAATGGAAGCTCATACATGCTTTTGCATGGAGAAAATAGAGGAGGATGTGTAGTACAAAAAACAAGTTCACCTCACCTAGTCTAGCTTTCCCATGTGCCTTAAAACACTGAAAAAGCAGGCAATAAAGCAGAAAAAGCAGATAGGCACCTAGGAGGCTAGGAATAAAGTAGATTTGATTCCTAAGGCTTTCCCAAGTGCTACATGAGTCAGATATGGCAAGTTTGACCTCTATGGATAGGCAATTAGCAACTTGCACAAGGTGGGACACATGAACTAGGCAAATAAGACAAAAATAAATGAATTAATGTCTAAGTGGGTAAACTATGGGTTGATTATTCTAAAACCCCCCCTTAAGCCTGACTTTATGAGTAATAAATAAAAAATATAGGGCCTAGCAACAAGGCTTAGTCACCCTTCTACATACTGCAAGTCCATACAACCAAGGAAAGAGGCAAAACCAACTTGGGAAAATCCTCCCTTAAACATGGACTGTAAAAAAAAATTGTAGAATCTTGTCTCCACTCATGCCTTTATAGCATGATCAGTAATCCCCAGCAGTGATTTGGGATTGCTGAAGGTCTTCTCACAAAATGCTTTGGTGAAGATATCAGCTACTTGTTCTGAAGATGAATAGAAGAGTAGGTGAATGGTGCCATCATGCACAAGCTCTCTGATGTAGTGCATGTGAATCTCAATGTGTCTGGTTATCTTCTTCTGAACTGGATCTTTGTAGATTCGAATGGTACTCTGGTTATCACAGTATATGGTAGTTGAGTACTCAGGTTCAAAACCACACTCTCCAAGTAAACCCTGCAACCATAAACACTGAGTTGCTACATTAACAACTCCTCTGTACTCAGCTTCTGTAGATGAGAGTGCAATGGCACTCTGTTTCTTGCTTGACCAACTGATTGGCCCTTTTGCAAGCATGAACACATACCCTAAAGTGGACTTTCTATCTGTGCTATCAACTGCCCAATCACTGTCAGTAAATCCAATCAAATCAAGATCAGATTTTGCTTTATAGAAGATCCCATGTGTCCTTGTTCCCTGAACAAAGTTAAGGATCCTTTTCGTTGCTTTCCAATGGATCTCATGAGGCTGATCCATGTATCTAGAAGCCACACTTAATGCATAACAAATATCAGGTCGAGTATGTGTCAAATACAATAAACATCCAATCAATTGTCTATACAGTGTATTGTTTACCATCGGTGGAGAATCATCTTCCTCCAGCTTCACTCCTGAAAGGAAAGGAGTTTTGCTTGCTTTGCAGTCTTGCATTCTGAATTTGATCAGCAAATCCAAGGCATACTTGGACTGGTGCACCTTTATTCCAGCTTTGGTTTGAGCAATCTCAAGCCCCAGAAATTGACTTAAGAGCCCCAAATCTGTCATGGAGAAGGCTTGGTTCATAGCTCCTTTTAAGGAAGCAATCTCATCCTGTGAGCTTCCTGTAATGAGGAGGTCATCAACATATAACAAAATTATCATTAATGAACCATTAACAGACTTCAAATAGACATTTGGATCTGATTTGTACTGAACAAAATTCAGAAATAGCAAGAAGCTATCTATCTTGGCATGCCAAGCCCTGGGGGCTTGCTTTAGCCCATACAATGACTTTCTCAACCTGCACACAAGAGAAGGGTTAGTAGAAAAAACTTGAGGCTGCTGCATATATATCTCCTCAGTGATATCTCCATTCAGGAAGGCACATTTTACATCCATATGATGTACCTCCCATTTCCTTGAGGCTGCAATGGCTAGAGCTAGCCTGATGGAATCCATCTTTGCCACTGGGGCAAAGGTCTCATTGTAATCGATGCCATGAAACTGTGAGTATCCTTTAGCTACCAATATATCCTTGTACTTCAGTGGTGAACCATCAGCAGCAAACTTGTTCTTATAGACCCACTTACACTGGACTAACTTTCTTCCTGGAGGAAGATCCACTAGCTCCCATGTGTTGCTCTTCTGGAGTGAGCTGAACTCCTTCTTCATGGCAGCTTGCCATATTGGATCTCCTACTGCTTCTTCATATGTTTGAGGATAAAACTCCACCATCAAATAGAATTTTTCATCAAACATAGGGTCCTTCATGCATAGACCACTCTCAAATTGTGATCTAGTCCTCCTTGGGTCATTGGGATCCCCAGCTAGCTCTCCTGCTGCATGTAGTGTCTTGGCTGCCCATTTAGGCATTGTGGGGCTGTTTGGGTATGCAATAAACTCATATCC
>LPNX010126356.1:53631-74519 GCA_001517045.1 Pseudotsuga menziesii | reverse complement strand
CCTTCAGTGATCTGTTCTTCCTCTCAGCAACACCATTTTGCTGTGGTGTGTAGGGGATAGAATGCTGCATCTGAATACCTGCATCTGCACAATAGTTAAAAAACTTAGACTTGACATACTCACCACCATTGTCAGATCTGAGGACCTTGAGTTTCCTTCCACACTGGTTTTCAACCAAAGCCTTAAAGACTTTGAATAGGCCAAAAACTTCAGACTTGTGTTTCATGAAGTGAACCCAACAATACCTGGAAAAATCATCAATAAAGGTCAATGCATATTTGGCCTGACTCATGGACATATGAGGGAATGGGACAGCAACATCACTGTGAATCAGCTCGAGGGGTGCAGAGGTTCTATCATGACTAGCTTTCTCAAATTTGTGCTCTGGGTGTTTTCCTAGGATACAACCTTGGCAGACTCTGGAAAATTTTATCTTGGGCAGCCCTATGACCATTTCTTTCTCACTAAGATCAGATAGATACTTTTAATTTAGATGGACAAATCTTTCATGCCATAGCTTCCTAGCTTCATTAGCATGGATAAGAAGAGTAGAGGGGTTTGAGTAAGGTAGGAAGTGTGAGAACATGTATACCTTTTGAGCATGATTTGCAACTCCTTTTGCAATGACTCTACCACTTGAGATTTCTGTGATCTCAACTTCATCAGGGGAGAATATGAATTTCTTAGGAGACCCATTGTGAGTCATCTGATACACTGATAAGAGGTTGGAGGCGAGGCCAGGCACATACAGCACATTGTTGAACTGACCATGATCAAGATCAATCCTCCCTTTAGCCAAACTTTCAGTGAGAGAGTCATCTCCTAGTACAATAGATGGTCCTTTCGACTTGTCCAGTGAGGAGAAGGCCTCCTTAGTCGAAACCATGTGTCTTGAAGCTCCAGAATTAATGATAAAACTGGGTGAGCTTGATGTGCCAGCAACCAATGCATGAACTCTCTCTCTGTCATCTGAACTTGATCCTCCTCTCTTCTTTGAGCTTTCTGGAAGGGAGATGCCATTCTTCTCCAGGAGTTGGGTCAGCATATCAATCTATTTTTTAATACAAGAGCTTTCAGTGTGATTTCCCTTCAAACAGTATGAGCACTTGTTCATTTCACCTTTGTTTTTCTTCTTCTAGGTATTTTTCTTGGGACCTTGTTGATCCTCTAGAGACTGTTTCTTGTCTCTCTTTTGCTCAGGTGGCTTTTTAGCTTTCCTTTTTCTTTTTGAATCCACCCTCAAATCTCCAGCAACCATTGCTTGGTATTTGGATGGTTTGATGGTGCCCATCATCACCAGCTTGTCTTGTTCTTGTGTGAGAGATTCCATGAAATCTGCAAGGCTAGGCATCTTCCAGGTTCGAGCTGTGATTTTTGTGGCATAGAAGGTCGAAACAAAGACTAAGTAGTCAGGTCCTAGCTTTGAGAGGATGGCTAATACGAGCTGATCATCTTTCTTTTCGATACCACACTGCTTCAGCTGCAAAACTAGTGCTTTGAACTTGGAGAAATATAGCTACAGGGATTCAAAGCTACTGGGACTCCGAGAAATCAGCTCATTCTTGATATGATGTCCCCTCATCTCATCTGTCTTTCCAAAAAGATTAGAAAGATTCTCCCATACTTGATCCGGTGAAGTTAATCCATCAAGATGGAAAAGGAGGTCTCGGGAAATACTGAGACATAGGAGGCCATAGGCCTCATCTCTCCGATTGTGCCATTTGATCTTCTCTGCAGCAGCATTGGGCTCTGCTTCTATAGCCATAGTCACCCTGTAGAGGCCTTTCTCTCTCAACAATATCTCCATCTCTGCTTTCCATTCAAAATAGTTGAAGGGAGTCAAGATAGTTTTCTGTGAATCCATAGCTTTAGAAAATCTGTCCCGGTTGTCAGTAGAAGGCTCCCAGTCTTGATGTCGAACCTGCAAAACAATTTTTGAAGGAGAGTAACAACCTAAAATGGCTCTGATACCATGTAGAAATTCAGTCCAACAGTAGATTAATTTTAGCCACAACAATTATCAATTGATCATGCAAAATTGCTAACAATGGAGACTGAATATGGAGCCGTAACACAAATATATATTAATTGAGTGTACAATAGCCAACCCTGTAATATCATAGGCTGCTGAATAAATAGAATACATGAATAAATCGAATGCATGAGGAAGCATCCAAATATAGCATAAAGCAGGCTTACCAAAAATAAGCAAATCCCCCATAGGTGTAAAAGCTGGATCCCAAATCTGTCATGGAGCTCATGAATTGGAAAAAAGGCATAGGAAAGCTAAAGAGTGGTGGAATGGCAGATCATACATGCTTTTGCATGGATAAAAGAGAGGATGATGTGTAGGACAAAAAACAAGTTCACCTCACCTAGTCTAGCTTTCCCATGTGCCTTAAAACACTGAAAAAGCAGGCAATAAAGCAGAAAAAGCAGATAGGCACCTAGGAGGCCAGGAATAAAGTAGATTTGATTCCTAAGGATTTCCCAAGTGCTACATGAGTCAGATATGGCAAGTTTGACCTCTATGGATAGGCAATTAGCAACTTGCACAAGGTGGGACACATGAACTAGGCAAATAAGACAAAAATAAATGAATTAATGTCTAAGTGGGTAAAATATGGGTTGATTATTCTAACAAGTAGAAGAAATTTTGAATCCATATAGAATTTGTTGATATTCTCTAGGAGATACTTTCTACAACTTACAAAAAAAACTAGGAGAAAATCTTGTAAGCTAGACAAGCTATTCTTTAGAGAGGGATAGGAGACTGGATGCGCTCCTCAACTCTGTAGAACTTGATCAACCTTGATGCTCTGATACCATGTATAAGATGGAAAGGTTGTGATTACTATATATCTAATACCATGTATAAATAATAGATCAATGCTATGAGCAATGATGCTAAGAAGAAGCACAGGAAATAGATCTTGCTACTAAGAATTCTCACAAGCATACACAAGAAAAATAGAGAGAAGAAAAGAGACTAAATCACATGAATGAAGAGATGAATATTGGTGGGTATCCTTCCATTTAATAATGATGAATAATAGTGTACATAAATAGTATATCCCTCATAGGAAAATTGAGTTGTATGGATACAACTCATAAAGATAAAAAAGGATGACTTACCAAAATATAGCAAACCCCCATAGGTGGTTAAAGCACTTCCCAAATCTATCAAGCACCTCACAAATTCAAAAAATCATGAGTGAGTTGTCAAGGATATGGAAAAAACATGCTAATCCTAGAAAATGGAGGAAAAGTCATGAAGGATGGGTTGGAAACAAAAGCACCCAATTTCCTAATTTGACTAGCTTTACCTTATCCACAGAAAAGTAGAAAAAGAAGAATAAAGCGGAATCTATTGTAAAGTGTTGTATACTAATTCTGGATGGTTAAAAGGTGGTCAAGATCAACCCATAATTAGAAATAAATCATTCCTAGGATATAGATGGCATGTATTGACTTTAAGGTGCAAGTGGATGCCAACTAATTAAGCTAGTGGGTGAATAATTAATCAAATAATGATGAATTATTTTAACCTATGTTATGAGTGGGTTTAATATATTCAAACAAAAGTTAGGCTTGGGAGGAAATTTTGTTCTTGAAAGCACATTTTGAAGATCTCTAGTCAAGCTCATTGCATCATTTAAGTTAGTAGGCTTGTGGGATTTGACCAAACCTTTTAAGGGATCTGCCAAACCTTCAGTGAACAAAAATACTAACCTTCCCATAGATACATTATCCACCTTAAATAATAATTTTTGTAATTCCAACATATACTCAATAGGAGTCCCTGCCTGCTTCAATTGTGCTAGTTCTTTGAAAGACAATTCTAGATCTTTTTTCTCAACCTTTCTAATACCCTGTCAACAAATTCCCCATATGTTTTAACTTGATGATGACCCAAGGTATTCATACCATGGAACCACCATTCATTGGCATCTCTATCCAAGTGAAAAATAGCCATTTTTAAAGCATCTTCTTCCCCACTGGATTGAGCTGAAAAATACACATCTAATTTTTGCACCCAAGCATTAGCAAAACTTTGAGATGAACCGTCAAAAGTAGGAAGTGGCACTTTACCTATGGCACAATTCAATTCTTTGTTTTGGTGTAGATACTTATTTTCCTCCTTTTTGAGTTTGTTTTCCATGGTGAAGTAATACTCAAATGTGATACTTCTCCTACACTCTTCATCCAATTTAGCCCATTCTTGTGTTATTGTATCAATTTCAAATTGAATGTTAATATATTCTTTGGGAATAATAAATTTAGGTACAGTAGGCCTTGGTGTGCTATGAAATTCATAGGGTCTATTATGAGGTCATGTTCGTGAGAAAATGTGCTCACCCATTGTCTTCTTTTCTGCTGATTGTGAACTACCACTATCTCCTATTATCCCTTTGCTTCCCGTTAGGTCATGATTTTGTCTTCCTTAGTTTTATGCTTTTATTTATGTTTTTGAACCTTGCTAGTATTTTTTCTTCTAGGAAATTTTGTTTATAAAGGTTAATTTTGAGTTCAAGATTTTAATTTTCATGATTTTGATTTTTCTTATTTTTAAGCCTGCTTTTATAAGTTTTGCTTAGATTTCATTCTTGAAGGGTTTTACAAGTTATATATGGATTAAATGGTTTTATGAAAGACACTAAGGTCGAGTTAAGCATATAAACCAAGTCTTAAACTTTATTAGTGGCCTAATGATGTGAAATTATGTGATTAGACTTTCTTGTATCGCAAGAGAAAAATTAATACACTAGAGCGCTACAAGAAAGTCGCAAATGCCAAAATCATGATTTTTTAGTCCGATTTTTTTGGGTGTCTTGTCCCTGAGGTGTTAATAACATCATTTGTTGCATTTGATATGTGCCCTACATAGTTTATCATTGAAACAGGTGGATGATCATCATATGAGGTAGATCATGGCGACTGCATGCAACGCAGGGTGAATGATGACAACGAGTAGAATGAGGCATAGTTTTTCGGGAGTATGTTCCTTATCTGAAGGATACGAAGGATATTGAAAGTCATGGTGAGAACACACTGTTGAGAAATCAGGGTTTTTACAACTGAATGAGGAATTAGGGCTTTCCCGCAGCAACAGTTTGAAGTGGTCTGGACAGTTAGAGACAGGTGGAACGTGAAATTCGACACCTAACCATTGAAGTGATTGCAGTCTAGTGCTCGTATTGATCTTCTGAGCAGGTACCCTACATGTCATTTGCTAGGGTTTGCTTAATTTGGGGTTTTCCTGATAAAATCCTTAATGTTAAAATTTGAAGGAAGGATATGAGTTTTTCACTTAATAGACTGTGAATGATGAACCATTAAAAAATATATCCAAGTACTCATCATTTAAAATAGTAAAATTCAAAGCATAATTGTTGGAGTTCCCTAAACTCTGTGATTAGGTCAGACTGTTGCAATTTGGCATAAAAGATTCCCTGAGCTATGTGTTAGGGAAGACTGTTATGATTTGAAGATAGATAGACTGTGGGATAATCGACAGGTGCTGTTAAACCATAGTGAATATGAAGAAAAGTGGAAAAACAAATAGAACTGAGCCCATTGACCTAAGTTGGATAGATAATTTTCCAGAATGTGCAGAGTTATTTTCTAATGCAGGATGGTTGACATTTTTCAAAAATATTGATGGATATCATGCATAGGTCTCCCATAAATTTGCTCAGTGCTATGATAAATACATTGTGTCTTTTTATACTTTACAATTCAAATTGACCAAGGAGTTGGTAGCTGAGGCAATAGGTATCAAGAACGAGGAATAATTATGGTTTAAGAAGGTTCCATTCACCTTCAATGCACAAAAGTACTTACTTCCTGGTGTAATTACAGATTGGGGTAAAGGCGTACCCATTCATAACTTCAAGCCTGAATGGATAGAGCCCATTAAATTTTTATAGAGTTATATTACCTGTGAGGGTAGATATTCCTTTGTTTTCAAATACCACTTCAGATTTCTACAAAATCTTAGTAATGAGTCCAAGATGAACTTACCATTTTTCTTTCTGAAGAGTTTGCAAAATATGTCTTGCAGAGTTAAGGAGCACCAAAATCATACTAAACAATCTATTTTCCATCATGGAATTATCAAAATCATCATAAAAACTGTTTTGCAGAGTAGGGGAAAGACTTGGGAGTATTTCCTTTTCTGGTCAAGTTTTCAAAATGATCAAGAAAGACAGTCTCACAGAAGACAAGCTGATAAAGGGCAGTCTTTGATCAGAAAGATCAGGCAAAAGGTAAAGGTAAAATATGAAGATAGGGTTAAATTAGAGGAAGTTTCAGATCATGCAAATGAAGACTATGAATCTAAATAGCATATTAATGACAATGAGAGAAAAAATTTACAGTCAAATATTAAATAGGCCGAGCCTGTTGAAAATGTTGTACTTACAGAGAAAATTTCAGATGAGAAAGAGGATATTGAAGTTCAAAGACAAAGTCCTATCACAGTTCCGTTAGAAGATGAGAAATGCCTATTTGATGATGATAAAGTCCCTCTCACTGATGCAACTAGGGTTTGTATTGAAAAGGAATTTCACAGCCAGGGTGATGAGGTAGCATTACCAAAAAGAAAGAAACCAAAAGTTGTTGAATTTGCCTCAGTTACCCATCAGGTAACACTTTCAAAATGTTGGGGGAGATTGATCCTATGTGGGGACCAAAAACCAGACCTAGAAATAAGCTCAGACTGAATATGAAGAAGTTGTTGAACCATAAATTGAACAAATAAAGAGTAAAAGTGATAGATGATTCTTCATCTGATGAAAAATTGAATGATGATAAGGGTGACAGTAAGGATAAAATGCCAATGGAATCAGAAAGAGAGTCTGTCCTTACTGATACTAAACTATCTGATATATTTCTAGAGGTACGAAGTCAGATGTTGTAGGAACAACAAGAAGGTGAGATAAAGGCTTCTTACTCAAAAAAGAAGGTGATGGTTGAGGAAAAGGTTCCATGTGAAGCTGAGACTCAAGAACACCTAGGTTTTCCTGAAACTCCTACAGAATTGTTGCCAGAAGATGAAGAAATTTATAAGAGATTAAATATTCCATGGTTTCCAAATGAGATGCAAACTATAGTAAGAAATAAAACCTTTGATTCAGAAAAAGAGACTTTACAGAGAAGTGTAAAACAATATAAGTATCAGGTGGAATACATGCAGGAGACAAATGATAGCTTGGTCATGGAAAACAGAAGATTCAGAGAGGATTTGGATGAGTTGAATAGCCAGTATTAGGAGTTGATTGTAGTTTCAAGAGAGGCATTGAAAAGGAAGAGGAATACAGAAGGTCAATTTACAATGTTGAAGCAAACCATCCAAGATCTGTAGCAGCAAAATGAAGAACTAACTAGAAATATTGCAGATATGGAAGCAAATCAACTGAAGGCAAGAAGAAAATCCCAAGCCCTGGAAGGGATAGCCTTGTTAGTTGAAGCAGCTAAAGATATGTAGAGTTTGTTAAGATAATCGGTTATTAGTTAGGGTTGAAAGTTACTTTATTTTTGTAAATATTATTTAGATGAAACTATTTCGATGAGTAGGCTAAAAAAAGTAGTTAGGGTTCAGTTCCTTAACAAATTTTGGAGGATAGAATTAATGTAAGTCACAAAGAGGATTGATGCTTCGATTTTTTGGCTGGCAAGAGGAGGTCTTCAGACATGTTCATAAGCTAAGTAAATGACTCTTATGTGTATTTGAAATATTGATTATGAAATGTATGCTCTATTTACTCTTCAGTTTGTTCTTTGGCTTCATTTATAGCTTGTTTTAGTTACTCAGTTGGTAATTTCATTGCTGGTTTAAATTTTTTATACTTGGAGTGCTTTCCATCTATGGATGAACCTTAGTGTTTTTTTCTATTGGATTATGGTTATTATGTTATGCATCTCAGCCTTTCTATGCTTATGATTTAGTGTTTATTTGGATTTATGAATGCATTCCCTCTTGTCATAAAACTTCTCAACCAAAAAACCTTGAAAAACCTAAAAACCCTATTTTGTTTTATTGAGATATTTGAGATTGTGTTGGCTTGTTCTCTTGTACTCTGGGAACAATTTCTGGCATAAACAATTCCCATTTGACTGGACATCAATTTCAATCCTTTTTCTATTTGTTGGGTCATGTCCTTGGATATTTATTCAAATAGGTGTTTATAAGTTTGAGATACTCCATTTTCTCCTTGGTGTAGTCTTCTCCCTTGTGAGCCATAGCTTTAGTCAAAGGTACCTTTTTTCCTTCTAGTTCTTCTTCTACAAGCCTAGCACCTTCTGATTCATATTATAAGGGTGGTGGTTTATTGATTTGAATCCTTTTTAACACCATTATATTCCAATACCATACTCTGATTCCACTTGTAATGTCCCTTTTTTAAATTTTTACAAAAATGCCCAATTTTCCCTTTTTTTTCACAATTTTGGCTCTTGACTTGTTTTAGTGTCTTGGTCTCCAAATCAGCCCAATTGCTCCCAAATATTCATATAAGGTGTATGAATGATATAATAAATTAATTATTATTTTCATGGATGTGTTATTTCCCTCCAATCACTTCTTCAAGTCTGTACTAAATTCTAAACAAGATAGATGATTTTACTGACAATTTAGGGCTCAAATCCCCCCCGGGGTAAGTGGTAGAAATGGCTTACCAAATGTGCAGAAATGCACTCACATTATTAAATTGAATAATGGGATGTTTATNACCAATCGACCTCCCATGGCTGTTATCACTTCTTTCAATCAGATATAAAAAACTAGTTTTGGACCCTTGGGGAAATGAGGTGTAGTTTGCTCCAATTGCTATAAAATTCGACCCAATGGACACAAATTATCAGTTAATGAACATGAAACCCATAAAATAAATTAATTAAATTCCATTTATTCATAAATCATCAACAGTTTATACATCCATTTGAATCCATAAAGCTTACAAGAGTTTACAACAAGGTAGTGGAGAAATGGCATTGTTTCTTTATTATTGAGCAATAATACATGAGATTTATTGGAATTTAGACCTGAGATATTTATAAAATTAAATATAATATAATTTAAATCAGAATAAAAAATACTGGAGCAAGAGAAGCTCCCTCAAAGATATGAATAGCTCACCAAGTGCACCTCACTCCATCGAGCTGAAATATGGTGAGAAAAGTTGAGATGAAAGGAAGAACAAGATGAACTTGATATGTACACGAGCTGATATATATTGAAACTATAAATTATGAATCCATTGAATCTCCTTGAAATACCTAAGTGTCCTATCCAAACACCAACTAGGATGGGAATCTTTCACCCTTGAAATTCGCTAAGGCATGAATAGTCGTCCACTAGCTCTCTCTCTTCACAATGACAATTTTCACAAATGATCAAAAGGGCCTTATCATGGATGATCCCTGAATTTTATAAAAATTATTGGTCTTCTAAGGTTCCAAATCCATCCATAAACCAAATACAAGTCAATTTGGTGTGGCTGCTCATGCTATGCCATGTGGCCTCTCTCTTCACCTTCCCTCTTCTCCCAAATTCGAGTAGGAACCTCTTGGCCTTCTCCAACTCCCATGAGCGACCTCTAATATGATCTATGTAGGAATGAAATTTCATATATGTCATATGTCAGCCTTCATATCTAACTTGTGTCATAACTGTTATATAATATCCATCATTGGTGTCATAGATGTCATAAATGTCAGGGGAATCTAGCCAAGTGTCCATGAAACTCCCATTTGGCCCTTCCTCTCCCCATGTAAGTTATAGTTCATCCCAAATTCAAACTATGAAGTATATGGACAAGTATATTAGCCTTATAATCCATCCAAAAACATTAGGATTACCATAGATTCAAGATTGCAAGAGGAGGATGCTATTTAACATAGGAATTCTAGTTTGAGTGGGCCCCATAGTCTCCATGTGTTTCCATTCTCCATAGACATTTAATTTTTCACTTGTATTCATTTAATTAACTCCATTTCATAGATATTTATTCCTTCTACTATATAAACACCATTTATTAGCTCCCTTATTAACTTCCCAATGTTTCCACCCAACCTAGGGAACTAGTACGTTTGATGGAATTTTCCTGCAATGCAATTATTTGAATGGGGACATAACATGTTATGTGTAATTTAGGCATTTTGAATGGTTATGAAATCAATTTCAAACATGTGAGCTTGAAATTTTCTCTATAACTTCTTCTTTGGGGACTATAAGCTTGTGAAACTTTTTGGGACCTTAGAAAATGCATAGAAGTAATTCATGTACATCTTTCAAAATTTGGTTCAATATAATTTCGAGGATATTCGATGTTTAAATTAGGCCTTCTTAGTGTTCATGAAATCGGTTTCAAACAATTCAACTTGACATTTTATTTATAACTTCTTCTCTGGAAACTTTTAGTGAAACTTGCAATAATCTTAGAATACATGTAGAAGAGCCTCAGGTAAATATTTTGTAATAATATTTTTAAAATTGAGTACTTGTAACATTGTACAACTTTGTTCTTGGGAAGAGACCACAAAATAACAAGCTTTAAGAAAGTTACCATTTGGAAATTCAAAGTTTGGCTATACCTCATGAAGGAAAAAGTAGAAATTAGACTTAGTGAAGGAAATCTGAATGATAATATATTTTCAAGAAGTTATATGTCTAAAGAAGAAATTTCAACTTGAAGGCTGGTTCCACTCACACCAAGTTATTGGTGTCTTGTGCTAATCTTGTTCTTAGCACTAGGATTGGTTTCTACATTGATATGTAAGAGTAAGTTGGTGCCTACCAGGATTTGTATGAGTGGGGATTTGTGTCTTTATTAAGTTCATTCCTATAAATATTTGTAAGAGTAGGTTGGTTCCTACAAAGATTTATAAAAAGAAGCTTGGCATCTATAAAATCCAATTTCACATAGCTATACAAATGTTCTATAAATTAAAAAATTATATATTTTAAAAGCTAATTTAAACGACTTAAATATTATATTTTCACACCATATCCAAATTATTGGTGAAAATACATTGAAATCATATGTACAAGTTAACATATTATTGTTTCTCAACCATTAGCATGCACTAAATTCTTTCAAACTCAAAACTTTGTTACATTAGGTTTTATAAATATCTAGAGAGAACGGAGTTAATAGGTGGATAAAATTAAACCTTTGGGAAAGGTATTTTGGTCACATAAGAAAGTTCAAATTTCAATCCACTATTTTTTATAAAATTTGATAAATATGAGTTGTTTTAAAATAGGTAAAAATTAGAGAAAATATGGAAGGTTAACTTGTTGCAGAATTCTAGTTTTTTGGTCATCAAAAAGTTCAATTTCAATCCACTAATTTTTTTAGAAATTTTAATAAATGTGGGTTGTCTTAAAATATATCAAAATTATTGGGGAAAAGGTGGAAGGATAGCTTTTTAAAGAAATTGTGGTTTTATGGTCATATAAACAAAGTTATGGGTTGTCTTAAAATAATACAAAATTTTAACTATTATTTATAAATAATTTTTTTACTAAGTTCAATAAATAAACAAAGCTATGGGTTTTTTAAAATAGATCAAAATTATTAAAGAAAAAACTGAACGATAACTTCTTGCATGATTCCAATGAAAATAATTTATTTTTAGCACTTATTAACTCCACTTGAAACTACACAAAAACATGTGCTAAAAACCTATGGGCTAAAACCATGTTGGAAAAATGAATTGGTATAAGAGTGTCAACAATTCTTTAAAATCCTAGATTAATTCACACTTCAAAAATAATTTTAGTGGTTTCAATTACAACGTTTCCTAATTTTATTATTATATATTAATAAGATGATAAGTGGAAAAAATCAACTATTTTGAGTCATTTAAATTTATTGATAATTAAAAAAAAAATTCTCATTATTTGAAACCCATTATCTTCCTTTCAAACCTATGGATATATATAGAGCAAGGCACACAAGCTCCTTTTCTTTGTAGCATTGGTATCTTCTTCTTTCCTCCTTTCTCTTTTCTTCTAAGCTGTTGATTTCTTTGCAGGTTCACTCCTATCCGTCGATATACAATCTAATGTGGATTGTGGATGCTCACTTTTCTTTGTGCGAAAATAATTCACCACCATATATTTCCTTATAGAATAAATCCTAACCATTGATCTTCGATCAAATGCATATTTGTGGATCTTCCCTTCTCTTTGTGTGGAAATCATTCTCCACCATCGATATTCTGAAAACTGACTTTCGCATTTTTCTCGACTGATTTGGACCATCCACATTATTATAAAACTATTTATTAATGAAGTTTCTCTCCCATCTAGAACGTTAACTAGCTTACTAGTTAAATCTGCAAAATCCCTTGAGGGCCGTCTGATCAGAATCCCCATCAATCAATGCTGGACTTCAAATAAGATGAAGTGATTTTTTTAGAAATTTCACGCACATCAAAATTTTATTAATCCGTACTAGTTCTCCCTGTGAAATAGCTCACAACCATTGATCTACTTCCATGATCAACCTTGTATGTCGATCTCGATCTCCTTCTTGGTGATTAGTTTATGATTTCGCATCCCAACTCCCATTTTATCCTTCTCGCTATTTTGTTTGCAAAATTCATTCTGGTCGTAGATCTTCGGTTCCTTCAGATCTTTGCCACATGATCTTAAAGAACATGGAAGAGCTATATCTGTTTATCTTATTCGCAACTCTAACTTGTGAAATTCAACCATAGTCGTGGATTTTCTCTCACCACGATCTCAACCCATCAATACCTGCATAGACTTAGGCCTATTGGTTCATCATTGATCTTGACAGTGATCGATCAATTATCATTCATTCTTCAACAAGGTTATTCCAAGATATATTCCATTCATGAAATCTCAATGGCCATTGATTAATTCATGCTCTCTCTTTCATACCGATTGATCAGAGAATCAATCAATCATTGTCATCAACCCTCTTACTGATTTTCCCTTGTCATCAAACCTCTTACTGATCTTCCTCTGTCATTGTTGAACTCATCCTGCTACCATATCTACTAGTTATTCCTTTGTCATTCATGAACACATTTGACATCAATGACAACTATATTATCAACAATACCCCACTTTGGAATTGATGGCAACATCTAAACATTCTCCCCCTTTGACAACAATGACAAAGGATAAACTATTATGCTATTGGGGATTTCCTGTCTTTCTTCTTTCTGACAACTCCCCCTGTCATGATATTTCCCACTAAAATTGTGCTTCCTTCTCTACAATTTTTGTAATGGAATTACTCCCATCTTCTATCTAAGATTCTCAAAGGATTCCTTAGGTAGTGGATTCGTGAAAATATCAGCAACCTATTCTTTTGTGTCAACATACTCCAGTTTGACACTTTTTGGGACACTTGTTCTCTTAGGAAATGATATTTTATTGGTATGTGTTTTGTCCAGGAGTGCATGATAGGGTTTTTTTGACATATTTATGGCACTGGTATTATAACAATTTATTATTATTGGGTTCTCATACTTCACAAGTAGGTCTTCTAGTGTCTGCTTCATCCAAATGACCTGGGTGCAACATGACACAGAAACAATGTATTCAGCCTCTGATGTGGAGAGTGAAATGGAAGATTGTTTTTTACTTTACCATGAAACCAAACAATTTCCTAAGAAGAATGCTGCTCCAATGGTACTCTTTTGATCATCCACACTTCCTTCCCAATCTCCATTAGTAAATGATTTTAAAATAAAGTCTTGACTTTTTGGGTACCATAACCCATACTCCACAGTACCTGTCAAATATTGGAAAATCCTTTTTACTGCAGCTACATGCATTTCTTTGGGGCTTGACTAGAACCTAGAAACCAAACCTATAGCTTGCATCACATACAATAGGCCTTGTAGTTATCACATACAATAGGATGCCTATCATAGATCTGTACATGGTATGTTCCACTTCCAGAGACTAATCGTCCTTACTTAATTTACAACCTGTGATCATAGGAGTATGAACAGGTTTGGAGTTTTCCATCTTAAATATTTTAAGCATGTATTTGATGTACTTAGTTTTAGAGATAAATATTCCTTTGTCTATTTGATAAACTTTTAACACCAATAAAAATGTTAGTTCCCCCAACATTGACATTTCATATTCCTTCTTCATTTCAGAAGCAAAGTTTACACTTAGTATTTGCAAATTACTTCCAAATATGATGTCATCTACAAAAACCAAAACAATGATCATATTATCATCTTCTATTTTTAAGTAGAGATTAATTTTAGTGGAACATCTCTTAAATCCTTGTTGTTTTAAATAACTGTCTAGGCTTGAAAACTAGGCCCTTGGAGATTGTTTGTGACCATAGAGTTCCTTTTTCAATTTGAAAACATAGTCTTTGTTTTGTGATAATAGGAAACCTTTGGGTTGTTCAATATAAAACTCTCCTTCTATCTTTCCATTAAAAAATGAAGACTTTATATCCATTTGATATACATTAAAGCTTTTATGGCTTGAGAGTGCTAGAAACATTCTAATTGCTTCAAGTCTTTCCAAAGGGGCATAAGTTTCTTCAAAATTAATCCCTTCTACTTGAGCATACCCTTTGCATACTAATATTTCCTTGTTACTTATCACTTTACCATCCTGATTGAATTTGTACTTGAAAACCCATTTGGTACCTATAACATTCTTATCCATTCTTATCTTTATCTCTTGCGACAAGTTCCCAGGTCTTGTTTTTATCAATCTGATCTAATTCTTCATTCATGTCTTTGACCCATTCATTAATTTTGTTGGATTCTGTAAAATCCTTAGGTTCCATTATTGAGAGTAGGGCTTGTTCATTAAATTTTAGGTGTCTCCTTGTACTAACTCCAACATTTTTATCACCTAATATCAGCGTCTCCAAATGATTCTTTTGTATCCTTCTAGATGGAAATTTTGTATTAGGTCTTGGGGAGTCTTCTTCACTTTCATGTGTATCTTCCTTCTCTATTCCTTGTTCTTCATCACGAGTAATTTTGTCCTCTTGTACATTTTCATTATTCATATTTTCAGCACCATCATGACTTCTTGGTTTTATATCATCTATTCTTACATCTACACTTTCTACAATCTTGTGTAACCTTTTATTGAAAAATCTATATTCCTTCTTGGAGGATGAATATCCTAGAAATATTCCTTCATCAGTCCTAGAGTCAAACTTGCCAAGATCATCCTCGTTCCTTTTAATGTAACACTTACTGCCAAATACTTTGAAATATTTGACTGAGGATGGTCTTACATACCGTAGTTCATAAGTGGTCTTTTCCTTATTCACTCTGAGTGGTCCTCTATTAAGTATATAGACAGTTATGTATGTTGCTCCTTTCTAGTATGTATCTGACAACTTTGCTTCATTAAGAATTGTTCTGGAAACTTCTTGGATTGTTCTATTTTTCCTTTCAACCACACTATTCTGCTGAGGATTATTTGCAGTTGAAAATTGTCTCTTGATTCCATGCTTCTCACAAAACTCATCGAACTCATTTGAAGTAAACTATCCCCCATTGTCTGATCTAAGACATTTGATCTTCATGTGTGTCTCATTTTCAACCATTGCCATGAATATTTTGAACTTCTCAAAGGATTCTGATTTTTCTTTGATAAATGTCACCCAAGTCATCCTTTTGTAATCATCAATGAGCAACATGAAATAATATCCCCCTGCAGGATTTTAGTTCTTGTTGGTCCAGAGAGATCTGTGTGCATTATTTCTAGAAGATGTGATGTCATATGTTCTTTTGTTTAAAAATTATCTCTAGTTTGCTTCCCATGTTGAAAATGTTTACAAACTGAGTTTATAGGTTTTACAATTTTAGGAAAGTCTCTTATAAATTCCTTCTTACTTATTCTAACGAGATTGTCAAAATTTAAATGTCCCAACCTTCTGTTCCATAACCAACTTTCATCAACCATACTTAAGTAACATTGATTTTCATTTTCTAGGATGTACACATTGCTTGAATTTATTATAGCAATTCCAACAACTCTTCATGAGTCCTTTTTCCTGATTTCACATTTCTCTGAGTAGAAGATACAGATGTGTCCTTGATCACATCTTTGACTTACACTGAGGAGATTAGGCTTGAGGTTTTCTACTAGTAATAGATTTTCTACTTTGAGCTTGTTATTGACAACAACTGTTCCTTTGCCAATTATCTTGGAAGATAATTTGTTTCCAAAAGTGGCTTTACCCTTATTATATTTTAGTTATATGAATTAGTTTGGGTCACTGGTCATATGTTTTGAAAACCCACTATCCAAGTGCCATAAGTTTTTGTTTTATGTTGCACATAGAGAAATCATGGAACTTTCCTTTTCTTCCTTCCCCCCCAATACTTATTTTTTCTTGCGTCTTTAGATTTAATTTCAACACTCTTCCCTGTAAGAGTCATCAGTTTACAATATCTTTCCATATGTCCATGGTTATTACATTTGTAACACTCTATGCAATATGTTTGAATAAGTGTAAAAAGGTTACGATTTCCTTTTGGTTTATTAGTTGATGACTTCTTCTTTTATTGAGGAACCTTCCCATTAGCTCTAAAATTTAAGGATTTATGACCAAAGTTATTACAAGAGTAATAGTGACATAAAAATATCTACAGATGTCTATTTGGTTTCTTGGGCACCATATCATTTCTATTTTTATCTTGAGAGTTTGGGGAAGCTTTCTTGCTCTCTTCCTTTTTAACTGGACCCTTTAGTGCTTCAACATAACTTTTCTTGTTTCTGCCTTAATTAGTGAAAGAGAAACATTTTGGTTTGTTTTCTTTTTTAAAACCCAAGCCAGATCTATCAGTTGATGCTATTTGGTTATTCAAGATGTCAACTAGAACCCTTGAGCTATTCTCAAACTTTAATTTTATAGATCCTTCATCCATATTTTTCTTGAATTGTATGATCTCCTCTTCAAGTATCTCATATTCTTGTATTCTTCTTTTGAGCTATAGGTTTAGGTCCTCCTCAATCCTTTTAGCATCTAGAAGTTGAGCTTCCAACTCACTGATGATGCGACTTCACTATTTGTTCTTTTTCATGCATTTCTCAAGTTTTTCAAGAGTGATAACAAGTTTATCTCTTAAGTATACTTCTCCATCTACATCTAAGTCACTATTGGAAGCTTGAGTATCTAGACCCATGAATAGAATTTTAGTTTCCTCATTTGCACTTGTATCTACATCTTCACTATCTTCCATGGTGTAGACACTTTTATTTTTCTCATAGGACTTCTTGTTGTTTCATGTTTTACACTTTTTGAATTTTGAGGTTTCTCTCTCACCACTATCATCTTGTTTAGCGTAAGTACATTTTGAAGAAAAATGTCCAATTCTTCCACAGTCAAAACATTTTAGGGGTAAGTTTCCTTTATATTTTCCAGCACTCTTCTTAATTTTTTTAATAAAAAGAGCTTCCTCATCATCTAGGTTCTCTGATTGATTTTTGAATGAGGATTTAAATGCTGCTTCATTTATTGAGGATTCATTTAGTCCTATTCTCATCTCATATGCAGTGAGGATTCCATGTAGTGCATCTACTATCACATGGTCGATATCATCTCATTATTCTAGGGTGGAAGCTTTTGAGTCATATTTCATTGACAACGTTCTTAGTACCTTGCTCACAACTTCTCTCTATTTTAATTTTCCTCCAAGACCTATAATAGCATTGAAAACCTCATCTACTCTTAGAAAGTATTCCCCAATATTTTATTCTTTCATTTTAAGGCTCCCAAACTACCCTTTAATATACGCTTGAAGCTTGCATTCTTTGACTTTATATGCTGCTTTATAGATCATGTTTAACTTAGCTCAAGGTTGTTTGGATGTTTTGCATCACATAAATTTTGTAAATACAGAGTTTGTCAACCCACTCAGGATTTCATTTAGGGATTTTCCATTACCTTCATATTGGCCTAGTACCTTTGGGTCTGTAGGTTCTTGGTCATCTATTTTATACTTTTCTTAGTTGCTGTTGAAACCTTCCATCCAAGGGACATCGGATGACACTTCATTCTCACACTCCAAGATGCATAATTTTCTCCTATGAATAATGGAGGTATGTTGGTGGCTAAACTTTATTGTTGATCCATAGTGGTTTTTAAATAGGATCTACCATCTAGTGGTTAAACTATAGTGAAGGGACCGACTTTGATACCAATTGTTGGATTATCCCACAATATTGAGAGGGGGGAGGGTGAATCAGTATTGTCTTTTTCTTCTAAAAATAAAAACACAAAATTAATCAAACAGGTTAAGACACCAATTTTATCATGGAAACCTCAAAGATAAAACCACCAATTCAAACTCATTAAAAAGATGAATCTTAAAAATTGCTTTATCTGTTGCTATAGAAAGGATGCAACAACACCCTGGGTTTCTTCTTGCTACAAAAAATAAGGATGATATAACACCCTGGGTTTTTTCCTTCTACAACAAACAAGGATGCTACAACACTCTTTGCATACTTGTAGCCTACCCTAGCACCACCATGCCACCCTGTACTTATTTTTATCAGTATTCTATTCAATTCTTGGACTCTGTCATTCAAAATCACAAATACAAGTCATTTCCTTTAATCATTCTGTCAATAAATACCTTCATGTATTCTTATGGATCATGGGTTGCATAATGCAAGTCCTCAAAAAATGAAACATTTATTTTCGTAGTTCTCCGCCTTCTGCTTTCCGCCTTCTTTCTTCCACCTTCTACATTCCCCTGGAAGAATTTGGGTTGCAGAAACCTATATTATTTTAGACTTTGGTTTCTCATCTTCTGCTTTCTACCTTCTGCTTTTCTTTTGGGCCATTTATTCCTTTGTATGTTCACTCCTACCCATCGATCTACGATCTAATGTGGATTGTTAATCCTGACTTTTCTTTGTGCGTAAATAATTCACCCCCATAGATTTCCTTGCGGATTAAATCCTAGCCATTTATCTTTGACCAAATGTGGATTTGTGGATCTTCCCTTTTTTTTGTGCGAAAATCATTCTCCGTCGTCGATCTTCTCAAATCGGCTTCCACATTTTTCTCGACTGATCTGGACCGTGCACATTGTCTGTAAACTATTTATTAATGAAATTTCTCTCACATCCATAACATTAACTATATTAATACTTACATGTATGAAATCCCTTGAGGGTTGTCGGATCAGGATCTGCATCAATCAATGGTGGAATTCAAATAAGATGAAGGGAATTTCATAGAAATTTTGTGCTCATCAAAATTTTATTAATCTGCGCTAGTTCTCCCTAGGAAATAGCTCACAACCATTGCTCTTTTTCCATGATCAACCTCGTCCATTGATCTTGATCTCGTTCTTGGTGATTAGTTTTTTATTTTGCATCCTGACTCCCTTTTTAACCTCCTCGCTATCTTGTTTGTGAAATTCATTTTGGCCATAGATCTTCAGTACCTTTAGATATTCACCACACGATCTTAAAGAACATGGATGGGGAATGTTTGTTTATCTTATTTGCAAATCTTACTTGCAAAATTCAACCATAGTTATGTATTTTCTCTCACCACGATCTCAACCATCAATACCTGCACAAACTTAGGCCTACTAGTTCATCATAAATCCTTATAGTGATCTATCAATTATCAATCATCATGCAACAAGGTTATTCCAAGATATATTCCATTCATGAAATATCAATGGTTATTAATTAATTCATGATCTCTCTTTCATGCCGATTGGTCATAGAATCGATAAATCCTTGCCATAAACCCTGTTACTGATTTTAACTTGTCATCAACCCTGTTATTGATCTTCCTCTGTCATTGCTGGTCTCATCCTTCTACCATATACAATGGTTCTTCCTTTTGTTATAGCAGATTTCACCACACTAGGTGAATCACACATTGTATTGCCTTCCCCTGTCCCGCTGCAGACTCATTAGCCCCTATGGACCACCTTTTGTCTTTTGATGTATCATTGACCATCCCTAAAAACATTAGAAAAATGATATTTTTCCCCGATAACCGTGTACATACGCGGATATTCCCTCTATAGTCGCGTACATCGGGATGTGTGCATAATCCAAAACCTTTTGGAGTGTTCCTTGACTTGGATCCGACTCATATGACTCCTGGCCTTCCATATGCCTTGAGATCGCACGGATTTGACCTTTCAGTATCCATTTGAAAAGCTATATAAGTAACCCATTGAGACATTGAAAGCATAAGAGAGAATTGAGAGTAACGAAACTATAGTCCATTGTTGCTAGAACTTATGCTTGAGTCTGCATCCCTTTGTCCCTTGGAGCACTGTTGTGTTCTTCCCAAGCTTGCCCTTTGCTAGTAAGCTTGCTATCGAAGTGCTGGAGGATTGAGGTGGTGGAGGCCCAAGTGGGGGATTCAGTTTCTTCGGTTCGCAGACGTGCCGTCAGAGGTTGTCACTTGTAATCTCTGATTCATATTAATAGAAATATCTTTTCCTGTCCAGTAATGTGTATTTGAATGAATATTGTATCCATTGGAATATGTCAAATTCTTATACATTATTGATTATATATGCTAGAATAGATCTAACACCATGAAATATAGTATGCTTGTATTGTTTACTTGTTGTTGAGGACGTGCTATAACAATTCAAGTTGAAGATTGGAAAGCTCAACGGGGATCTACTTCAACCGTCCGGAATAAGGTACGAGGTTCGATCCTTTAGTGTTATATGATTTTATTTCTATTGCATATTGGGAAAGATTGATTTCTGGAGTCTAGCTGTCTGTTGTGGTACCCCAAGCCATAGGAATTTCTCTCCGTAACAGAATTGGTGACTGTGGTGGGGAGTTCCTAGTAATTGTCCTTTGGGGGTTGATTTCTTGGCATTCAATGTATTTGAATTGCTCTCGCTCT
>LPNX010126345.1:141955-172349 GCA_001517045.1 Pseudotsuga menziesii | reverse complement strand
CTGTTGGCAGATTGGATCTGGATCAACATTACAGGCACCCTTTGATGATTCTTCCAAAAAGGAGTTGTGAGTATGAGCTGATAATAGCATTGTATATGAAACATGAATAATGGTGCATTAACTTTAGGGCATACAACTGAAAGATGATTTTTATCTGCTTCATTTATTTTGTATGTTGTTTTCTCTTTAATATTTATTCTTTCAACCTTGTGTTTGTTTTTTCATTCAGGATCCCTGAACTTTATTGTGAGAGCCCTACTTTTCCCGAGGAGCTAATTCATCCTCCCAAAGATTGTAATGTAAATACTACATTGTCCTTCACAATTCAGGTGAGAATTGCTAGATTGTTCAGGCATGAATATTCATGCACCAACAATTTCTATTTAGCCCTAGTGATTCAGTAATTTTGCAGAACTACAATTTGTATTTTGTACTTCCTCTATTGTAAATAATACTATTCAAAGAATCGTTACAGTTTACTACCTATTTACAGTTTATCTTCATGACGAAAAGCTTATCTATTGGCAGATATGTTGTGTAGAAGATATTGTTGTGGATGGCCTGGTTAAAGGCAGTGTTATTCATTTTCACCTGGCAAGAACAGTGACCATAAATCCTGGTGGTTTGGTAACTTCATCAGAATTAGGTGAGTTTTGTGTTCTTATATTATTTCCAATGGATAGCTTTTGTGTAGAGTTGATCCCATTAAGTTTATGTCAAGTTGAAAATTTAAATTGTATATACTAGAAAGGCAGGGCAATGCTTAATGTCACATATTTGTTGCTAAATTAGTAATGTACTATTAGTATCAAGCCAATTTCGAGATATTTTTTTTTTTAAATAGTCACTACCGTCGCTTAAGCGACGGTTATAACTGTCGCTTATTCGACGCTTATTTCTTCTTACCGTCGCTTAAGCGACGGTTATAAATGTCGCTTCTTCGATGCTTACTTCTTACTTCTGTCGGTTAAGCGATGCCTGCATCTGTCGGTTAACCGACGCCGATGTCTAGGAGGTGTCGGTTAAGCGATGCTTGTAGGTGTAAATGTTGTCAAATTTTTTTGTGACAGTCGCTTAATAAGTGTCGGATAACCGACAATGTACATTCAACCGACGGTTGCTTAAGTATCGCTTAACCGACAGTTACTTAGGTGTCGGATAACCGACGACAAGTTTTCGACACTTATAAAAAAACCAAAGTGTCGTACATGCGACAGGGAAGTGTCGAAAATATGACATGACGGCCATCGAATTTTTGGTCGAAATGTAGTAGTGCTACATTTGGGGTCATGATCCCCCAAGAAAGTGGGATCAGAGCAGGTGGCTCAACAAACAAACAGCGAACCGGTCAACCCTTTTGAACCAAAACCGCAAGGGTTGTAGGCCATGGTGACCAAACCACAACTTCCCATAAGGGACCAAACAAGGAGAATTTGCCATGGATATCCAGGGCTTACCATAAACCAACAAGTCGCCGTAGCCTCGCACCAGCTACACAGAGAGAGAGAGAGAGGTTCGTACCTGCAAATCATCACACATTTTGCTGTTAATATCTTGTATGGAATTCAAAATTATTAAATAATAAACAACTCTGCGATGAAAATAAAAAACTGTAAATGGTGTTGCTTACCTAAAAGCTTCACCGATTTGCAACCACTTGCTAGAAGAAGCGCTACCACCAGCATGAGGAGGAGAAGGATTTTCATCAACTGCAGGGAAGATGGTGTTACTACCCAGCATCGACTAACGACAGCAGAGAATTTCAGTCACCGACCGACAAGGTATAAACCCTAGAGCCATAATGGTTCTCAAACCAAATCAAAACATAGTTCATTGCGAAACCCTTTACCCCAGCAACTTTGAATTTCAAGACCACGACTCATAGTACCAGGCCAAGGGTAAAGGAAAACTCTGTACAGTCAAAGGATTCGGAATGGAGCTAGCCACGACTGTAAAACCCTGGAGCAAATATCACTAACCCTTGCCCAAGCAACAAACAATTTCATGACAGCATCTCTCTATTCAGCATTCGGGGTGAGCTTACCAGGGAAAAAAAACAGACAGGAAGACTACCAACAACAGGTGTAAGTGACAGTGCAGACGAGAACGCCGTAGCAGAGAGGCAGGAGGCCCAAAGGCAACGGAGCTAATGACAAGTTAGGGTTCAGTGCAGTGCTTTTAACTATGTAACACATGGCCAAGACAATGCCACGTTAGTCAACAAAGAATTTGCATGTTGTGGGAAAAAGTCTATAGTCCCATCGAACTTTCCATCGCGAGCATTTTCCAATCATTTGGTAATCGAAGGATCAACTATAACCCATGTTCCAATGTCATCCTGTTACATACGCTGCATGGAAAAACATAAGATCGTATTACTATAAACACTTTGCCATTGCAATCATCGAGGTCATGGGGGATCTTACGACCCTTGTACTTTATAAAATATGGTGTTCATAAAATGTAAGTCGAGTTTAGCCTTATATACATTATGGCGTGGTCCTTTGCATAACCCTTTTCTCTATGCCATGCAAACATTCCTTCATCAAACAATTATAACCATGGTAATAATAGAGTCTTGTAGTTATGTTATAAAAGAAATTTATGTAATCATTATATGGTAAATATCTTTCTTGCTAGTGTTACTCTCATTACCTTTGAATGATTTATTTTTGAACTAGCAAGGTTTGCTTTTGAGCATGATAAGTCTCACAATTCTTAAGGGCTTAACCTTGAAATTTTAATGATATATGTTAACCATAACTGAATGTTACTTTCTAAGCGATTATAGTACAGAAGAATTTAATCCTCCAACACTAGCATACTTTAATTGAATATGGTATGCAATAAGGTTATAACCCCTTTAAACTTCAAAGGAATGGAAGTAGGATTGTGGTACATAAAATCTTTATCACTATACACTACATTCATATCAAGCAGTAACCAAATCAATCATGACGTAATTAGTAATTACGCATATTTTAAATTAGACCATTGACTTAATAACTTTGCCATTCTTAATCTGCTTGCAAAGAAATATTTAAGGCATTTTTACACTTGACGGATAGTGTAGACTTCGAAGGATTCAGTACGCTTTGAGAACTATAAATTCCATCTACTAGAAAGAAAGCAACTGTCGCCATTACTAACAGAACTAAATCTCATTTCCATAACATCTTAAAAAGAAGAACAGTTTAATGATTTTACCTCGATAAGCTTTGGAAATTGACTATCATGTATATTCTTTTATTGAGTTAAATATTGTGCGACGAACTTATAATTGAATGCTTTAGAATTTCGACAAGCAGCACCCGAACTTCTTACCTGTGAGTCTGCAAGAGCAGGAAAACTTTCTGCGTTAGCTCAAAAGCTAAGTAAGCCCAGAATTTCATGACAGTTCCACCTTGTGGTCGCAAAGAAAAACAAGTTAGTAAACTGAAAAAGAAATTGTTCTATAAGATAAACATAATCAAATAGATAATTCAGATAATGAATTCATTAACATTTAACTAATTAAATAATTAGTTGACTGCATTTATGAAATTTATCTGTATTTTGAAAATTTTAATTTTTTCGGAAATTTTGGGGTTTTGACATGTGGTATCAGAGCACAAGGTTCAAACACTAAGCCTTGATGCATCCCAACTAGCTTTCATAGAACAGTAAATTAAAATAAGATGCTAACATATATTTTGTTTTATGTTAAGAACAGAAAAACTTCCTTTTTCTAAAGTTTAACAGGCACGTATGGAAAAGCTAGGAGAGTATGCACAGGAGGAGTCTCCAGACACAGAAACAAGACAAATGCCCAGAGAACCTATGTTAGAAGAGGTGACTACCAACTCCTTGGAGCTGTTGCAGACTGTAAAAGATTTGAAGACTGAAATGGAATAAGTCAAGAGGGAGAATCAGAGGATTTCGAAGGCCCAGGAAGAATTGAGCCAAATTTTAATAGAAAAGTTTCAAACTGAAGGAAGAAGCAGAAGATCAGAATCTGAGGATGTTAGTCATAAAAAAATATTTAAAAAGATGAAGCCGGCGAAAACTGAAAGTAGTTCATCATCTGAAGGGTTCAGTGAACGACAAAGTTACCATACTACTAGTGACAGTAGTTGTTAAATTTCCATATGCTTAGCTAAGACATTAGTATTTCATTTCATTTTCATAACAAAAGCATATAAATAGGATCACTGAAAGATAGACAAGCACAACCATACAAAAGGAACACAAAGATTTATCCTGGGAAAACCCTCAAGTGAAAAACCCATCAAAAGCTTCCTCAATATAGATGCCCCAAAAAGATCAAAGATAAAACTAGTAAGGAGATCAAAGCCTGATCCTCCTCCTTCTCCAGCTACTTCTCTTTTCCACTAATGCGCTACACAAGTGAGAGTGTGTGTGTGTCTCAAATGAGGAGCACTACACCTCTATTTATATTCATCTGTTCACTTAAGTTAACTCATTTGACATGTAGGCTTGAGTTAAATCATGTAGGCTCAAGTAACCACACTGGGGTGTTTATGACCAACCTTTACAATTAGAGGGGACTACCTCGTGAGTCTTATTAGTTCTTCCAATTAGGAGCATCAGGGTACAATGTAATACAAGTGGTTCTCCCGGTAGGACCATCGGGGACCACAAAAAGATACATATAGAATATTCTTCGAAGTTACAATATTTCAACACTCCCCCTTAACGAGAAGGGTATTCTACAACAACATCAACAAAAACAAGAGTAGAGATAGGGGACATCATAGACATCAGCAGGGTAACACATCTATAAATCATTGGAAGCTTTTCAACATCATGTATTCTTCATCTTCAATATTCAGTCTTCATCATCAGCAACATCTTTAGTCTTTGATCAGCAACATCTTCAACATTTTGATCTTTCATTTAGCAACAACATCTTCAGCACTTGGACCTTTCGATCAACAAGATCTTCAGCACTTTGACTATTCGATCAGCAACAACATCTTCAGCATTTTGACCTTTCGATCAGCAACATCTTGAGCACTTTGAATTTTCGATCAGCAACAACATCTTCAGCATTTTGACCTTTCGATCAGCAACATCTTCAGCACTTTGAATTTTCGATCAGCAACAACATCTTCAGCACTTTGACCTTTCGATTAGCAACAACATCTTTAGTACTTTGACCTCTCAATCAGCAATATCATCATCAACACTTTGCCCTTTCGATCAGCAGCAACATCATCATCATCATATTCTGATCTGTCGATGATAATCATCATCACATTCTGATTTTTCAATTAGAAACATCATCATCATACTCTAATCTTTCGATCAGAAACATCATCAACATAGAAACATCATCATCATACTCTGATCTTTTGATCAAAAACATCATCAACATACTCTGATCTTTCGATCAGAAACATCATCATCATAGTGTGTCATCATCATACTCTGATCTTTAGATCAGGACGTCATCATCATCATACTCTGATCTTTCGATCAGTATGTCATCATCATCATACTCTGATCTTTCGATCAGTACGTCATCATCATACTCTGATATTTCGATTAGTACATCGTCACAATCTGATCTTTCAATCAATATGTCATCATCATCATACTCTGATCTTTCGATCAGTACGGCATCACCATCATCAGCAACAACCTGCAATCCACAACTCAAAGACAAAAATTCTTTGGATCACTTTTGGACTTAAAGTCCAGAGATGATACAATCCCACCACATTCTCAACAACCGAAGTTACTGTATTGATTACGGGAGAATCACTCCCTATCACTTTAGGACTAAGTCCAAGAACGATGCAATCCTACCACATTCTCGAGGACCGAAGCCACCAGATTGATTACGAGAGAATCAGTCCCTATCACTTTAGGACTATGTCCAAGGATGATGTAATCCTACCACATTCTCAAGGACCGAAGCCACCGGATTGATTACGAGAGAATCAGTCCCTATCGCTTTAGGACTATGTCCAAGGATGATACAATCCTACCACATTCTTGAGGACCGAAGCCACCGGATTGATTACGGGAGAATCAGTCCCTATCACTTTAGGACTATGTCCAAGGATGATGTAACCCTACCACATTCTCGAGGACCGAAGCCACCGTATTGATTATGGGAGAATCAGTCCCTATCACTTTAGGACAATGTCCAAGGATGATGCAATCCTACCACATTCTCGAGGACAGAGGTCACTGGATCTATTATGGACAGATGTCCTGGGATGATACAATCCCTCTTCATTCTCGAAGAGTGAAGTGTCTGGATCACTATAGGGCAAGTGCCAAAGGATGATACAATCCCACCATGATCTCGAGGACCAATGTCACTGGATTTATTGTGGATAGATGTCTCGGGATGATACAATCCCTCTTCATTCTTGAAGACCGAGGTCTCCGGATCACTTTAGGGCAAGTGCCCAGGGATGATACAATCCCACTACAACATCACTACTCCCCCTTTCGGGGAATATCTTTTCGAACAACACCAAGCTTGTCTTGAAAGTGTTCAAACTCTACTCGAGGAAAAGGCTTCGTCAGTACATCACCATCCAAACCATCATCATTTACATCTTCAGTATGTGAATACTGAACTATCACCATCTGTATCTCCAGTATGTGAATACTGAAATATCATCTATATCTTCAGTATGGGAATACTGAAATCATCATCATCTATATCTTCAGTATGGGAATACTGAAACATCATCATCTCTATATTCACTATAGAAATACTGAATCACCATCATCTGCATCTACAGTATCATCATCTGCATCTTATCTTGTATGTAGAAATACCGGATTTCTACGTGTTACGTCGGAACACAGGGTTCTTTGTCATCACAACTATGTTTATCACATAGAATCATTGTAGTGTCCATCTCCAGGTCAAAGAGACCTGATATCAACTTCTGAAGCCATATGTTTTCACAACTTAGTAGAGCAATCTGCTATGTATTCTGGTTCAATCGTGCTAAGAGAAACACTGGACTGTTTCCTGCTAAACCATGAACTCATCGCAGACCTCAAACAAAAGAATCTACCTGATGTGCTTTTCCTATCTGAGATACTTCCAGCCCAATCTACATCTGTGTAGCCATACAATCTATACTCATGGCTACCATCATAGTATAGACCAAAGTCTATAGTCCCTTTTAGATATCACATCACATGTTTTGCAGCTACTAGGTGAACCCGTCTTGGTTGACCAAGATATTGACTTAAGATCTTCACATCAAAACAAATGTCTGGTCTGGTATTTGTTAAGTACATCAATGACTCAATGATCTATCTGTAGTGAGTCACATCCACTAACTCTAATGAGTCCTCAGCTAACAACTTCAGGTTGGAGTCCATGGGTGTGGCCATGACTTAAAATAAGATGCTAACATATATTTTGTTTTATGTTAAGAACAGAAAATTTTCCTTTTTCTGAAGTTTAACAGGAAGGTATGGAAAACCTAGGAGAGTATGGACAGGAGGAGTCTCCAGACACGGAAACAAGACAAATGCCCAGAGAACCTATGTTAGAAGAGGTGACTGCCAACTCCTCAGAGTTGTTGCAGACTGTAAAATATTTGAAGACTGAAATGGAATCAGTCAAGAGGGAGAATGAGAGGATTTTGAAGGCTCAGGAAGAATTGAACCAAATTTTAATAGAAAAGTTCCAAACTAAAGGAAGAAGAAGAAGATCAGAATCTGAGGATGTTAGTCATCAAAGAAGATCTAAAAAGATGAAGCTGGAGAAAACTGAAAGTAGTTCATCGTCTAAAGGGTTCGGTGAACGACAAAGTTACCATACTACTAGTGACAGTAGTGAGGCTGATTTGTATGACAGAAAGAAGAAATACATACCATATGAGGAAATTTTACGGGAGTTTAAAAAGATAAAGCCCCCAACTTTTAATGGAGAGACCGAAAAAGGGGAGGAAGCAGAGTCCTGGTTATCCGGGATGAAGAAGTATTTTCATATATACAATTATTCTAATCAGCTAAAGGCAAGGATGGCAATATATAACCTTTCTGGAAAAGATGACATATGGTGGCAAGACCTGAAAAGAGTCAAGGGTATCAGAGAAAAATAAGTTAATTGGAGTACCTTTAAAAGGTATTTCAAGAAGAAATTTTTGTCCGAACAATATTACAAAGAAAGAGCTAAAGTGTTTTATGAATTGAAGTTAGGTTCAATGACTATGAAGGATTTGAACAGTGAATTCTTAAGCTTGTTTAGGTATGTACCTTACCTAGTAGACGAGAAACCTAAAGTGCAACGATTTCTTAGTTGTCTACCGTATCATATTAAGGATAGAATTGAGTATGACAACCCGAAGACTCTAGAGGAAGCCATGAGGAAGGCTAATTTCTGTTTTGAGTAGAACCGGAAGAAAGCAGGCTTAGCCAACTGGAAGGCTAAGAAAAATAACAATCAGCCTGAGTTTAAGAAGAAGGAATTTGTACCCCAGAAAAATTTCAAGAATAATAAGACTAAAAATTATTCTACCAATAAGAATTTCCAGGGAAATAGGAATGGTACTTCCAATAATTCAAATAATTTTAAGGGCAAGGAAGCTGCAAATAACCATGGGAATTTTACCAAGAGTTTTGAACGTAAGGAGCCTGTTAAGTGCTGGGAATGTAATGGCCTGCACTATGCCTCGGTCTGTCCAAACTGAAAAAAGTCAGTCAGCAATATTCATACTGTGCAGGAGGAGATGGCCGTTGGAGAACTAACGAGGACTATGCCCAAAATTAATGCAGCTTTGGAGAACCGCCAAGATGACTATCAGAATTCCATGGTGGAAGTAGAAGGTATGATTAACCAAACCCCTGTAACCATTTTAATTGATCCAGGAGCTACTCTTAGTTACATTGCACCTCAGATAGTGGAAAAATATAAGTTGTCTGTTGCTAAGTTTGAGAATTCCTAGTTATTTCAATTAGCCACTGGGGCAAAAAGAAAAGTAACCTGTTTTGTGAAAGAATGTGCTCTACTTATGGATGAATTTAAAACTATAGTTAAGCTTAATGTTTTGCCACTTGGCTCATATGATTTACTGATTGGCATGGATTGGTTAGAACAGCATAAGGTAGTTTTAAATTGTTACGATAAAACTTTCACGTGTTTAAATAGTGATCAACAACCAGTAAAGGTTAAAGGTATTCCTAGAAAAACTATAATCAGACAGATTTCTGCTTTACAGCTTAAAAAGCTGTTAGAAAAGGATGTAAAGCCTATGCAGTAACTATTACAGATGAGGAAAGAAAAAATGAAATAGATAAGTTAAAAATAGAAGATATTCCTGTTTTAAAAGAATACACTGATGTATTCCCAGAAGAAATTCCAGGATTACCTCCAAGGAGGGAATTGGATTTCACCATTGAGCTGGTACCGGGTGCGGTGCCTAGCTCAAAAGCTCCTTATCGAATGAACATTTTATAACTTAATAAGCTAAAATCACAACTAAAAGAGTTAATAGGTAAGAATTATATTCGACCAAGTGTGCCTCCTTGGGGAGCACCGATCATCTTTTTCAAAAAGAAAGACGGAACTATGCGACTATGCATAGACTACCGTCAGCTAAACAAGATGACTATTAAAAATAGATATCTGTTGCCCCGCATAGATGATCTGTTTGATCAAATACGTGGACGCACGATGTTCTCAAAGATAGGCTTGAGATCAGGATATCATCAAGTAAGAATTAAGCATGAAGATATCTTCAAGACAGCCTTTAGAACAAGGTATGGACACTATGAGTTTGTCGTAATGCCATTCGGGCCTACCAACGCCCCAGCTGTCTTTATGTGCTTAATGAATAATATAATGCATAAGTATTTAGATAAATTTGTGGTCGTGTTTATCGACGACATCCTAATTTAATCTAAAATGGAAGAAGAACATAAAGAACACCTAAAGATAGTTTTACAAGAGTTGCGAGAACAACAACTCTTTGCGAAGTTTAGCAAGTGTGACTTCTTTAAGGATGAAATCCAGTACTTAGGTCACATAGTGACTAAGGAAGGGATTTCAGTCGATCCTGAAAAGATTCAGGCAATCGAATATTGGCCAGTTCCTAAAGATGTAACGGATGTTAGGTCGTTCATGGGAATTATAGTTTATTACCAGAGATTCATTGAAGGCTTTTCAAAAATAGCAAATCCGATCACTTCCTTGCAAAAGAAAGGCAAGAAATTTGATTGGAACTCAAAATGTGAAGAAAGTTTTAAGAAATTAAAAACCTTATTGACTAGTGCACCTATTCTAAGAATAGCAAATCCTAATAAGGACTTCGTAGTATGCACTGATGCCTGTAATGATGGCTTAGAAAGTGTTCTAACTCAAGAAGGGCATGTCATTGCCTATGAGACTAGGAAGTTAAAAATTCACGAAAATAATTACGCAACTTATGATCTAGAACTTGCGGCTGTTATACACGCCTTAAAAATGTGGCGACATCATTTAATAGGCAGGAAATTTATTTTAATGACTGATAATAAAGGACTGAAATACCTTCTAGATTAGCCTAATTTAAACGCTAGACAAGCAAGGTGGTTAGCCTTCTTGAGTGAATATGATTTTTAAATCCAGCACATAAAGGGTAAGGAAAATAAGGTGGCTGATGCATTAAGCAGAAACGAAAAGCTAAACTTTACAGCAGCAATCAACACTTATGCTTCTGATTTAAATGAACAGCTTAAAGAAAGGGTAAAACAAGATGAAATTTATCAGAAATTGCAAATTACAGCTAAGGAAGAACCTAGAGAAAGTTTAATAAAAGGTTATAGTTTAAATGAAAATGGATTTTTATTATTTAAAGATAAACCGTATGTGCCTAATGTGCCTAAGGTTAAGTTATTAATTCTAGACAAAGTCCATAAAACACCATATTCAGGACACCCAGGTTATCAAAAGATTGTAACCATGCTAAGAAAAGAATATTTTTGGCCAAACATAAAATTTGAGGTAGCTGAATACATTGCTAGGTGTTTAGACTGTCAACAGGTGAAAACCGAACATCAACATCCAGCTGGTTTGCTACAACCTTTACCTATTCCTAGCTGGAAATGGGAAGTTATTAGCTTAGATTTTATTACTGGATTGCCCATAAATCATAATCAAAATGACACTATTATGGTGGTAGTTGACAAGTTGAGCAAGGAAGCACATTTTATTCCTGTCAAAACTACTTACAAGGATGCCAATATAGATGATATCTTCTTAAAGAATATTTTTCGGTTACATGGAGTATCGAAGGTTATAATCTCAAACAGGGATCCTAAATTCACAGGAAATTTTTGGAAGTCCTTGTTTAAAGGATTAAATACAAGATTGAATTTTAGTACCTCCTTCAATCCTCAAACAGATGGACAGACTGAAAGAGTGAATCAGGTGCTGGAGGATTTATTAAGGATGTATGTGAAAGATCAGCCAGGTAAGTGGGAAGACTACTTACATCTAGCAGAGTTTGCATATAATAATAACTATCAGTCATCAGCTAAATTTAGTCCATTTGAAATTTTGTATGGACGTAAATGCAACACTCCTATCTCTTGGAATAATCTAGTAGATAGATTGGTGTTAGGACCATAATTATTGAAGGAAATGGAAGAAAATGTGAAACAAGTGCAGGAAAATTTGAAGGTGGCACAGGATCGGCAAAAGAGCCAAGCAAACTTGAAAATAACTCCCAAGGAGTTCCAGGTAGGTGAGCATGTGTTTATAAAGGTAAAGCTAAATAAAAGCTCTCTAAGACTGGGGAGTTGTGCAAAGCTAGCACCACGTTACTGTGGTGCATTCAAAATTTTGTCTAGGATTGGTCAAGTTGCATACCAGCTAGCATTACCACCTAACCTAAAAGTACATAATGTTTTTCATATCTCTGTTTCGAAGAAGTATGTTCATGATGCTACTCATGTGGTTGATTGGAATGTTGCACAGGTGGAACTAGAAGGAGAAATTCTGGTGGAACCGGACTATATCATCAGGAGGAGGGAAATTACACTGTGAAACTGCACCATTAGATAGGTGAAGGTGCAATGGAAGCACCTTAGTCCTGAAGAAGCCACCTGGGAACTAGAAAGTAAGATGCGGGAGGCATACCCGAATCTGTTCCATGGGACTGTGGAGGATAGAGAATAAGTAACATCAAGGACGATGTTACATTTTAAGGGGGTGTGTATGTCACATACCCCAATTTTGTAAAATAATGTTAATTGTTTTAATTTGATTTCCTAAGACAATGTGTTAAATTTAATGCTAAGTAGGAACTGATGACTCAGCAGAGTCAAAAGATGTGGAATGTAATTCTAAATATTTTATTATTAATAGAAAGTGGAGACAACAGCTTGGGAGAGCCGTTAATAAGAGTGTTATTGGTCAAACTGGTGGAAGGAACTAGGGGGATAGAAAAAGGCAAGTGGAAGCATCCTCAAACACTTCCTATGTTGCAGGTGGCAACTTCCCTACATTTGGGGTCATGATCCCCCAAGAAAGCGGGATCAAAGCAGGTGGCTCAATAAATGACAACTAACCCAAAAAGACATAGGAAATCTTTTAAAAAGTACCCAATGTAGAGAGCTGAGGCTGCTCAGATATTTTCCAGGAGAAGAATCATTCAGGAGGAATGCACTTCAAGGAATTCATTTGGAAAAAGGGAAAAATTGTAAAGGTGTTTTGAGAGATAATCTGCAGTAACTTCGTCTGATATAGCTTTCTAGCTGAGAGAATTCATTGATAAGTTCAGGATTGGTATTGAGTCTGAAGACTGGTACTTGATTATTGCTGCACCTAGTTCCATCCAGGGAGACCAGAGCAAGCTCGGGGGTCCTAAGGAGTCACTGTTTTAGCGCCCTCCATGAGTTGGTAGGGAGGAACGACCTCCCATTCCTGTTGTCGTCCAAGCTCAAAGAATAGGTTCTGTTATTTATTAATTTTGTGTATTATCTATGTGTTATTGAATGATGCATTGTAGCTTATGATGTAAAGACTTAGATGGTTTAGTAATGAAGTTGTTCTTAGTTTGTTTAGTAATAGAATCATTTTGATGAGAAACAAAACCCTACCTGTGTTTTTCCTCATCTGGAGTGATCCAGATCGTACTCCAGCGCCATAGGTGGTGAAATTATATAAATAAAGATAGTAGGATGGAAATGTAGAAGAAGATGTTAGTTGAATTAAAGAATATTTCCTTTTATTTTGTTATCAGAAGAAATATATTTTGTACCAGGAGTAGTGTTAAACCTGGACTGAGACTACCAGTAAATTAGAAACAGAGAAAGAAGCCATATTATTTACTGATAGTAGTATGTGTGGGTAGATAAAACAGTTCTTGATACAGTATTTACCTTCAGTAATATTAATGCTTATTTGAATTCAAGAAAAGAGTATAATAGTTAAACTACAGTAGAGTTAAGCTAAATAAAAATGCCTTACAACTTTACAGTTTACTTCTTTCCAGTTTAGGTTAATTAACTACTGCATGTATAATAATCAAATTGAAATTAAAGAATAGCTAGAATCTTGATTTACTTCTACAGATAATCTAGTTGGTATCAGAATTTAATTATGGATAGTAATGTAAGTTATTCATTCATTCTGTTCTATCTAGCTAAGCATAAACAAAAATTTACAACTACCAACCTATACTTTTTAAGATGTCAACAAATGTAGAACATAGTTAGTTCTTATTCTTTTATTTTATAAATATTAACATTGTAACATAAACAAGACAAAATAGAATACAGAGAGTACTTCTATAAATTATTTAGTACAGTAAGTATAAGAACACAATAATAAAATACTATCTTATTCTATGATTATAAATAAACAAAGAACAAAGCTAATAAATATATAATTATAAGAACAGTATTAATATGTAGATAAAGTAATGTTTTTATCCCATTATAGTAAACACTAAACAAAATATAATTTCTGTACTCAAAAGCTGTATCTGACAGATACATAAGTACTTCAATAAAAACATGGAGTTCTTATATCACGGAGGTTAAAAATTATACAACAACATTTACAAATTCTTTTATAATAAAGTAAACTAATATAAAAAAAAACAATGTACAGAAACCCTAGCAGTTAATAATTTAAATAATTTACAGAGTGTAATTTAGATATATTAGATTAGAGGAATCTAAGTAACAGAACTTAGATATGCTCATTATGCCGAGCTTAAATAATATATTTATAACACAAGTAAAACAAATAAATTTCAGTACTGTACTATAAACAAAAAGATATTTTTTTCAAAAGAGACTGTATGGACAGCTTTATATCATGGAGTTAGGGTAAAAACCCTATAATACCAAAATTACATCAGAAATATGAAATTGAGGGTTTAAGCTCTTTTCCAAATTTGCCTCTCGGCCTTAACAAAATCTACAGAGTGAGGCTTTTATAGCCTTTCCATCATTTACTTTTATATATACACAGTAATCAAAACTAAACTAAACTTTACAGTCACAGCCTAAGCCGGAGACCTTGCATCAAGCAAGGGGTTAACTTCAACAAACAAACAGCGAACCGATCAACCCTTTTGAACCAAAACCGCAAGGGTTGTAGGCCACGGAGACCAACCCACAAATGTCCCATAAGGGACCAAACAAGGAGGATTTGCCATGGATATCCAGGGCTTACCGTAAACCAACAAGTTGCCGCAGCCTCGCACCAGCTACGCAAAGAGAGAGAGAGAGACATGTTCGTACCTGCGAATCATCACACATTTTGCTGTTAATATCTTGTATGGAATTCAAAATTATTAAATAATAAACAACTATGCGATGAAAATAAAAAGCTGTAAATGGTGTTGCTTACCTCAAAGCTTCACTGATTTGTAACCACCTGCTAGAAGAAGCGCTACCACTAGCACGAGGAGGAGAAGGCTTTTCATCAGCTGCAAGGATTATGGTGTTACTACCTAGCATCGACTAACGACAGCAGAGAATTTTAGTCACCGGTCGACAAGGTATAAACCCTAGAGCCGTAATGGTTCTCAAACCAAATCAAAACACAGTTTTCTGCGAAACCCTTTACCACAGCAACTCTGAATTTCAAGACCACGCCTCGCAGTACCAGGCCAAGGGTAAAAGAAAACTCTGTACAGTCGAAGGATTCGGAATGGAGCTAGCCACGACCGTAAAACCCTGGAGCAAGTATCACTAACCCTTGCCCAAGCAACAAACATTTTCATGACAACATCTCTCTATTAAGCATTCAGGGCGAGCTTACCAGGGAAAAACAATAGACAGGAAGACTACCAACAGCAGGTGCAAGTGACAGTGCAGATGAGAACACTGTAGCAGAGCGGAAGGAGGCCCGAAGGTGACGGAGCTAATGACAAGTTATGGTTCAGTGCTGTGCTTTTAACTGTGTAACACATGGCCAAGACGATGCCACGTTAGTCAGCAAATAATTTACATGCTGTGGGTAAAAGTCTATAGTCCCAGCGAACTTTCCATCGTGAGCATTTTCCAATCATTTGGTAATCGAAGGATCAACTATAACCCATGTTCCAATGTCAGCCTGTTACATACACTGCATGGAAAAACATAAGATCGTATTACTATAAGCACTTTGCCATTGCAATCATCGAGGTCATGGGGGATCTTATGACCATTGTACTTTATAAAGTATGGTGTTCATAAAACGTAAGTCAAGCTTAGCCTTATATACATTATGGCGTGGTCCTTTGCATAACCCTTTTCTCTATGCCATGCAAACATTTCTTCATCAAACAATTATAACCATGGTAATAATAGAGTCTTGCAGTTATGTTATAAAAGAAATTTATGTAATCATACTATGGTAAATATCTTTCTTTCTAGTGTTAGTCTCATTACCTTTGAATGATTTATTTTTGAACTAGCAAGGTTTTCTTTTGAGCATGATAAGACTCACAATGCTTAAGGGCTTAACCTTGAAATTTTAATGATATATGTTAACCATAACTGAATGTTACTTTCTAAGCGATTATAGTACAGAAGAATTTAATCCTCCAACACTTGCATAATTTAATTGAATATGGTATGCAATAAGGTTATAACCCCTTTAAACTTCAAAGGAATGGAAGTAGGATTGTGGTACATAAACTCTTTATTAGTATACACTACATTCATATCCAGCAGTAACCAAATCAATCATGACGTAATTAGTAATTATGCATATTTTAAATTAGACCATTCACTTAATAACTTTGCCATTCTTAATCTGCTTGCAAAGAAATATTTAAGGCATTTTTACACTTGACGAATAGTGTAGACTTCGAAGGATTAAGTACGCTTTGAGAACTATAAATTCCATCTACTAGAAAGAAAGCAGTTGTCGCCATTACTAACAGAACGAAATCTCATTTCCATAACATCTTAAAAAGAAGAACAGTTTAATGATTTTACCTCGATAAGCTTTGGAAATTGACTAGAATGTATATTCTTTTACTGAGTTAAATATTGTGCGACGAACTTATAATTGAATGCTTTAGAATTTCAATAAGAAGGACCCAAACTTCTTACCTTTGAGTCTGTAAGAGCATGAAAACTTTCTGCGTTAGCTCAAAAGCTAAGTAAGCACAAAATTTCATGACAGTTCCACCTTGTGGTCGCAAAGAAAAACAAGTCAGTAAACTGAAAAAGAAATTTTTCTATAAGATAAACATAATCAAATAGATAATTCAGATAATGAATTCATTAACATTTAACTAATTAAATAATGAGTTGACTGCATTTATGAAATTTATCTGTATTTTGAAAATTTTATTTTTTTCGGAAATTTTGGGGTTTTGATATGTGGTATCAGAGCACAAGGTTCAAACACTAGGCCTTGATGCAGCCCAACTAGCTTTCATAGAACAGTAAATTAAAATAAGATGCTAACATATATTTTGTTTTATGTTAAGAACAGAAAAACTTCCTTTTTCTGAAGTTTAACAGGCAGGTATGGAAAAGCTAGGAGAGTATGCACATGAGGAGTCTCCAGAAACAGAAACAAGACAAATGCCTAGAGAACCTATGTTAGAAGAGGTGACTACCAACTCCTCAGAGCTGTTGTAGACTGTAAAAGATTTGAAGACTGAAATGGAATCAGTCAAGAGGGAGAATGAGAGGATTTTGAAGGCTCAGGAAGAATTGAACCAAATTTTAATAGAAAAGTTCCAAACTGAACGAAGAAGCAGAATATCAAAATCTAAGGATGTTAGTTATCAAAGAAGATCTAAAAAGATGAAGCTGGTGAAAACTGAAAGTAGTTCATCATCTGAAGGGTTCGATGAATGACAAAGTTACTATACTACTAGTGACAGTAGTTGTTAAATTTCCATATGCTTAGCTAAGACATTAGTATTTCATTTCATTTTCATAACAAAAGCATATAAACAGGATCACTGAAAGATAGACAAGCACAACCATACAAAAGGAACACAAAGATTTATCCTGGGAAAACCCTAAAGGGAAAAACCCAGCAAAAGCTTCCTCAATATAGATGCCCCAAAAAGATAAAAGATAAAACCAGCAAGGAGATCAAAGCCTGATCCTCCTCCTTCTCCAGCTACTTCTCTTCTCCACTAATGCGCTACAAATGCGCTACACAAGTGAGTGTGTGTGTGTGTCTCAAATGAGGAGCACTACACCTCTATTTATATTCATTCGTTCACTTAAGTTAACTCATTTGACATGTAGGCTCAAGTTACACATGTAGGCTCAAGTAACCAGTGCTGATGACCCACCTTTACAATTAGTTGGGACTACCTCATGAGTCTTATTAGTTCTTTTGATTAGGAGCATCGGGGTACAATGTAATACAAGTGGTTCTCCCGGTAGGACCATCGGGGACCACAAAAAGATACATATAGAATATTCTTCGAAGTTACAATATTTCAACACTCCCCCTTAACGAGAAGGGTATTCTACAGCAACATCAACAACAACAAGAGTAGAGATAGGGGACATCATCAACACCAGCAGGGTAACACATCTATAAATCATTGGAAGCTTTTCAACATCTTGTAGTCTTCATCTTCAATCTTCAGTCTTCATCATCAGCAACATCTTCAGTCTTTGATCAACAACATCTTCAGCATTTTGATATTTCAATTAGAAATGACATCTTCAGCACTTGGAACTTTCGATCAGCAACATCTTCAGCACTTTGACTGTTCGATCAACAACAACATATTCAGCATTTTGACCTTTTGATCAGCAACATCTTGAGCACTTTGAATTTTCGATCAGCAACAACATCTTCAGCACTTGACCTTTCGATCAGCAACATCTTCAGCACTTTGAATTTTCGATCAGCAACAACATCTTCAGCACCTTGATCTTTCGATCAGCAGCAACAACTTTAGTACTTTGACCTCTAGATCAGCAATATCATCATCAACACTTTTCCCTTTCGATCAGCAGCAACATCATCATCATCATATTTTGATATGTCGATTGTAATCATCATCACATTCTGATTTTTCGATCAGAAACATCATCATCATACTCTGATCTTTCGATCAGAAACATCATCAACATAGAAATGTCATCATCATACTCTGATCTTTTGATCAGAAACATCATCATTATAGTGCGTCATCATCATACTCTGATCTTTAGATCAGGGAATCATCATCATCATACTCTGATCTTTCGATCAGTATGTCATCATCATCATACTCTGATCTTTCGATCAGTACGTCATCATCATACTCTGATCTTTCGATCAATACATCATCATAATCTGATATTTCGATCAGTATGTCATCATCAACATACTCTGATCTTTCGATCAGTACGACATCATCATCATCAGCAACAACCTGCAATCCACAACTCAAAGAGAAAAAGTATTTGGATCACGTTTGGACTTAAAGTCCAGGGATGATACAATCCCACCACATTCTCGACAACCGAAGTTACCGGATTGATTACAGGAGAATCAGTCCCTATCACTTTAGGACTAAGTCCAAGGATGATGCAATCCTACCACATTCTCGAGGACCGAAGCCACCGGATTGATTACGGGAGAATCAGTCCCTATCACTTTAGGATTTTGTCCAAGGATGATGCAATCCTACCACATTCTCAAGGACCAAAGCCACCGGATTGATTACGGGAGAATCAGTCCCTATCACTTTAGGACTATGTCCAAGGATGATGCAATCCTACCACATCCTCAAGTACCAAAGCCACTGGATTGATTACGGGAGAATCAGTCCCTATCACTTTAGGACTATGTCCAAGAATGATGCAATCCTACCACATTCTCAAGGACCGAAGCCACCCGATTGATTACGGGAGAATCCGTCCCTATCACTTTAGGACGATGTCCAAGGATGATGCAATCCTACCACATTCTCAAGGACTGAGGTCACTGGATCTATTATGGACAGATGTCCCGAGATGATACAATCCCTCTTCTTTCTCGAAGACCGAGGTCTTCAGATCACTTTAAGGCAAGTGCCCAGGGATGATACAATCCCACCATGTTCTCGAGGACCAAGGTCTTTGGATCTATTGTGGACAGATGCCCCAGGATGATACAATCCCTCTTCATTCTCAAAGACCGAGGTCTCTGGATCACTTTAGGGCAAGTGCCCAGGGATGATACAATCCCACTACAACATCACTACTCCCCCTTTCGGGGAAGGTATTTTCGAACCACACCAAGCTTGTCTCTAAAGTGTTCAAACTCTACTCGAGGTAAAGGCTTCGTCAGTACATCATCATCCAAACCATCATCATTTACATCTTCAGTATGTGAATATTGAACTATCACCATCTGTATCTCCAGTATGTGAATACTGAAATATCATCTATATCTTCAGTATGGGAATACTGAAATCATCATCATCTATATCTTTAGTATGGGAATACTGAAACATCATCATCTCTATATTCAATATAGAAAGACAGAATCACCATCATTTGCATCTACAGTATCATCATCTGCATCTTATCTTGTATGTAGAAATACCGTATTTCTATGTGTTACGTCGGAACACAAGGTTCTTTGTCATCACAACTATGTTTATCACATAGAATCATTGTAGTGTCCATCTTCAGGTCAAAGAGACCTGATATCAGCTTCTGAATCCATATGGTTTCACAACTTAGTAAAGCAATCTGCTATGTATTCTGCTTCAACCATGCTAAGAGAAACACTGGATTGTTTCTTGCTAAACCATGAACTCATAGCAGATCTCAAACAAAAGCATCTACCTGATGTGCTTTTCCTGTCTGAGATACTTCCAACCCAATCTGCATCTGTGTAGCCATACAATCTATACTCATGGCTACCATCATAGTATAGACCAAATTCTATAGTCCCTTTCAGATATCACATCACATGTTTTGCAGCAACTAGGTGAACCTGTCTTGGTTGAACAAGATATTGACTTAAGGTGTTCACAGCAAAACAAATGTCTAGTCTGGTATTTGTTAAGTACATCAATGAATCAATGATCTATCTGTAGTGAGTCACATCCACTAACTCTAATGAGTCATCGGCTAACAGCTTCAGGTTGGAGTCCATGGGTGTGGCCATGACTTAAAATAAGATGCTAACATATATTTTGTTTTATGTTAAGAACATAAAAATTTCCTTTTTCTGAATTTTAACAGGAAGGTATGGAAAATCTAGGAGAGTATGCACAGGAGGAGTCTCCAAACGGGAAACAAGACAAATGCCTAGAGAACCTATGTTAGAAGAGGTGACTGCCAACTGCTCAGATCTGTTGCAGACTGTAAAATATTTGAAGACTAACATGGAATCAGTCAAGAGGGAGAATGAGAGGATTTTGAAGGCTCAGGAAGAATTGAACCAAATTTTAATAGAAAAGTTCCAAACTGAAGGAAGAAGTAGAAGATCAGAATCTGAGGATGTTAGTCATCAAAGAAGATCTAAAAAGATGAAGCTGGCGAAAACTGAAAGTAGTTCATCATCTGAAGGGTTCGGTGAACGACAAAGTTACCATACTACTAGTGATAGTAGTGAGGCTGATTTGTATGACAGAAAGAAGAAATACAGACCATATGAGGAAATTTCAGGGGAGTTTAAAAAGATAAAGCCCCCAATTTTTAATGGAGAGACCGAAAAAGGGGAGGAAGCAGAGTCCTGGTTATCAAGGATGAAGAAGTATTTTCATATATACAATTATTCTAATCAGCTAAAGGCAAGGATGGAAATATATAACCTTTCCGAAAAAGCGGGCATATGGTGGCAAGACTTGAAAAGAGTCAAGGGTATCAGAGAAACAGAAGTTAATTGGAGTACCTTTAAAAGGTATTTCAAGAAGAAATTTTTGTCCGAACAATATTACGAAGAAAGAGCTAAAGAGTTTTATGAATTGAAGTTAGGTTCAATGACTATGAAGGATTTGAACAGTAAATTATTAAGCTTGCTTCGGTATGTACCTTACCTAGTAGACGAGAAACCTAAAGTGCAGCTATTTCTCAGTTGTCTACCGTATCATATTAAGGACAGAATTGAGTATGACAACCCGAAGACTCTGGAGGAAGCCATGAGGAAGGATACTTTCTGTTTTGAGCAGAACCGGAAGAAAGAAGGCTTAGCCAAATGGAAGGCTAAGAAAAATAACAATCAACCTGAGTTTAAGAAGAAGGAATTTGCACCCCAGAGGAATTTCAAGAATAATAAGACTAAAAATTATTCTAACAATACAAATTTTCAGGGAAATAGGAATGGTACTTGCAATAATTCGAATAATTTTAAGGGCAAGGAAGCTGCAAATAACCATGGGAATTTTACCAAGAGTTTTGAACGTAAGGAGCCTGTTAAGTGCTGGGAATGTAATGGCCAGCACTATTCCTCGGTCTGTCCAAATCAGAAAAAGTTAGTCAGCAATATTCATACTGTGTAGGAGGAAATGACCGTTGGAGAACTAACGAGGACTATGCCCAGAATTAATGCAGCTTTGGAGAACCGCCAAGCTGACTATCAGACTTCCATGGTGAAATTAGAAGGTATGATTAATCAAACCCCTGTAACCATTTTAATTGATCCAGGAGCTAGTCTTAGTTACATTGCACCTCGAATAGTAGAAAAGGATGTAAAGCCTATGCAGTAACTATTACAGATGAGGCAATCAAAACTAAAACAGATAAGTTAAAAATAGAAGATATTCCTATTTTAAAAGAATACACTGACGTATTTCCAGAAGAAATTCCAGGATTACCTCCAAGGATGGAATTGGATTTCACCATTGAGCTGGTACCGGGTGCGGTGCCTAGCTCAAAAGCTCCTTATCGAATGAACATTTTAGAACTTAATGAGCTAAAATCACAACTAAAAGACTTAATAGATAAGAAGTATATTCGACCAAGTGTGTCTCCTTGGGGAGCACCTGTCATCTTTGTCAAAAATAAAGATGGAACTATGCGACCATGCATAGACTACCGTCAACTAAACAAGATGACTATTAAAAACAGATATCTGTTGCCCCGCATAGATGATCTGTTTGATCAACTACGTGGAGCCACGGTGTTCTCAAAGATAGACTTGAGGTTAGGATATCATCAATTAAGAATTAAGGATGAAGATATCTTCAAGATAGACTTTAGAACAAGGTATGGACACTACGAGTTTGTCGTAATGCCATTTGGGCTTACCAACGCCCCAGCTGTATTTATGTGCTTAATGAATAATATAATGCATAAGTATTTAGATAAGTTTGTGTTCATGTTTATCAATGACATCCTAATTTACTCTAAAACGGAAGAAGAACATAAAAAACACCTAAAGATAGTTTTACAAGAGTTGCGAAGTTTAGCAAGTGTGACTTCTTTAAGGATGAAATCCAGTACTTAGGTCACATAGTGACTAAGGAAGGGATTTCAGTCAATCCTGAAAAGATTCGGGCAATAGAAGATTGGCCGGTTCCTAAATATGTAATGGATGTTAGGTCGTTCATGGGAATTAGCAGTTATTATCAGAGATTCATTGAAGGATTTTCAAAAATAGCAAATCCGATCACTTCCTTTCAAAAGAAAGGAAAGAAATTTGATTGGAACTCAAAATGTGAAGAAATTTTTAAGAAATTAAAAACCTTATTGACTAGTGCACCTATTCCAAGAATAGCAGATCCTAATAAGGACTTCGTAGTATGCACTGATGTCTGTAATGATGTCTTAGGCGGTGTTCTAACTCAAGAAGGGCATGTCATTGCCTATGAGTCTAGGAAGTTAAAAATTCACGAAAAGAATTACGCAACTTATGATCTAGAACTTGTGGCTGTTATACACGCCTTAAAAATGTGGCGACATCATTTAATAGGCAGGAAATTTATTTTAATGACTGATAATAAAGGACTGAAATACCTTCTAGATCAGCCTAATTTAAACACTAGACAAATAAGGTGGTTAGCCTTCTTGAGTGAATATGATTTTGAAATCCAGCACATAAAGGGTAAGGAAAATAAGGTGGTTGATGCATTAAGCAGAAATGAAAAGCTGAACTTTATAGCAGCAATCAGCACTTATGCTTCTGATTTAAATGAATAGCTTAAAGAAGAGGTAAAACAAGATGAAATTTATCAGAAATTGCAAATTACAGCTAAGGAAGAACCTACAGAAAGTTTAATAAAAGGTTATAGTTTAAATGAAAATGGTTTTTTATTATTTAAAGATAAACTGTATGTGCCTAATGTGCCTAAGGTTAAGTTGTTAATTCTGGATGAAGTCCATAAAACACCATATTCAGGACACCCAGGTTATCAAAAGACTGTAACCATGCTAAGAAAATAATATTTTTGGCCAAACATGAAATATGACGTAGCTGAATACATTGCTAGGTGTTTAGACTGTCAATAGGTGAAAACTGAACATCAACATCCAGTTGGTTTGCTACAACCTTTACCTATTCCTAGCTGGAAATGGGAAGTGATTAGCTTAGATTTTATTACTGGACTACCCAGAAATCAGAATCAAAATGACTCTATTATGGTGGTAGTTGACAAGTTGAGTAAGGCAGCACATTTTATTCCTGTCAAAACTACTTACAAGGATGCCAATATAGCTAATATCTTCTTAAAGCAGATTTTTCGGTTACATGGAGTACCGAAGGTTATAATCTCAGACAGGGATCCTAAATTCACTGGAAATTTTTGGAAGTCCTTGTTTGAAGGATTAAATACAACATTGAATTTTAGTACCTCCTTCCATCCTCAAACGAATGGACAGGCTGAAAGAGTGAATCAGGTGCTGGAGGATTTATTAAGGATGTATGTGAAATATCAGCCAGGTAAGTGGGAAGACTACTTACATCTAACAGAGTTTGCATATAATAATAACTATTAGTCATCAGCTAAATTTAGTCCATTTGAAATTTTGTATGGACGTAAATGCAACATTCCTATCTCTTGGAATAATCTAGTAGATAGATTGGTGTTAGGACCAAAATTATTGAAGGAAATGGAGGAAATTGTGAAACAAGTGCAGGAAAATTTGAAGGTGGCACAGGATCGGCAAAAGAGCCAAGCAAACTTGAAAATAACTCCCAAGGAGTTCCAGGTAGGTGAGCATGTGTTTATAAAGGTAAGGCCAAAGAAAAGCTCTCTAAGACTGGGGAGTTGTGCAAAGCTAGCACCACATTACTGTGGTCCATTCAAAATTTTGTCTAGGATTGGTCAAGTTGCATACTAGCTAGTATTACCACCTAACCTGAAAGTACATAATGTTTTTCATATCTCTGTTTCGAAGAAGTATGTTCATGATGCTACTCATGTGGTTGATTGGAATGTTGTACAGGTGTAACCAGAAGGAGAAATTCTGGTGGAACCGGATTGTATCCTTAGGAGGAGGGAAATTACACTATGGACCCACACCATTGGACAGGTGAAAGTGCAATAGAAGCACCTTAGTCCTGAAGAGGCCACCTAGGAACTAGAAAGCAAGATGTGGGAGGCATACCCGAATCTCTTCCAGGGGACTGCAGAGGATGAAGAATAAGTAACATCGAGGACGATGTTACATTTTAAGGGGCTGTGTATGTCACATACCCCAATTTTGTAAAATAATGTTAATTGTTTTAATTTGATTTCCTAAGACATTATGTTAAATTTAATGCTAAGTAGAAACTGATGACTCAGCAGAGTCAAAAGATGTGGAATGTATTTCTGAATATTTTATTATAATCAGAAAGTGGAGACAACAGCTTGGGAGAGCTGTTAATAAGAGTGTTACTCGTCAAACTAGTGGAAGGAACTAGGTATATAATAAAAGACAAGTGGAAGCATCCTCAAATACTTCCTATGTTGCAGGTGGAAACTTCCCTACATTTGGGGTCATGATCCCCCAAGAAAGTGGGATCAGAGCACGTGGCTCAATAAATGACAACTAACCCAAAAAGACCTAGGAAATCTTTTAAAAAGTACCCAATGTAGAGAGCTGAGGCTGCTCAGATATTTTCCAGGAGAAGAATCATTCAGGAGGAATGCACTTCAAGGAATTCATTTGGAAAAAGGGAATAATTGTAAGGAAGGTGTTTTGAGAGATAATCGACAGTAAATTCGTCTGATACAGCTTTCTAGCTGAGAGAATTTATTGATAAGTTCAGGATTGGTATTGAGTCTAAAGACTGGTACTTGATTATTGCTGCACCTAGTTCCAGCCAGGGAGACCAGAGCAAGCTTGGGGGTCCTGAGTAGTCGTTGTTTGAGAGCCCTCCAGGAGTTGGTAGGGAGGAACGACCTCCCATTGCTGTTGTCGTCCAAGCTCAAAGAATAGGTTCTGTTATTTATTAATTTTGTGTATTATCTGTGTGTGTTTGAATGATGCATTATAGCTTATGATGTAAAGACTTTGATGGTTTAGTAATGAAGTTGTTCTTAGTTTTTTTAGTAATAGAATCATTTTGATGAGAAACAAAACCCTACCTGTGTTTTTCCTCATTTGGAGTGATCCAGATCGTACTCCAGCATAGGTGGTGAAATTATATAAATAAAGATAGTAGGATGAAAATGTAGAGTAAGATGTTAGTTGAATTAAAGAATATTTCCTTTTATTTTGTTATCAGAAGAAATATTTTTTGTACCAGGAGTAGTGTTAAACCTGGACTGAGACTACCAGTTTATTAGAAACAGAGAAAGAAGCTATATTATTTACTGATAGTAGTATGTGTGGGTAGATAAAATAGTTCTTGATACAATATTTACCTTCAGTAATCTTATTGCTTATTGGAATTCAAGAAAAGAGTATAATAGTTAAACTAGAGTAGGGTTAAGCTAAATAAAAATGCCTTACAACTTTACAATTTACTTCTTTCCAATTTAGGTTAATTAACTACTGCATGTTTAATAATCAAATTGAAAGAAAGAATAGCTAGAATCTTGATTTACTTCTATAGATAATCTAGTTGGTATCAGAATTTACTTATGGATAGTAATGTAAGTTATTCATTCATTCTGTTCTATCTAGCTAAGCATAAACAAAAATTTATAACTACCAACCTATACTTTTTAATATGTCAACAAATGCAGAACATAGTTAGTTATTATTCTTTTATTTTATAAATATTAACATTGTAACATAAACAAGACAATATAGAATAGAGAGAGTACTTCTATACATTATTTAGTACAGTAAGTATAAGAACACAATAATAAAATACTATCTTATTCTATGATTATAAATAAACAAAGAACAAAGCTAATAAATATATAATTATAAGAACAGTATTAATATGTAGATAAAGTAATGTTTTTATCCCATTATAGTAAACAGTAAACAGAATATAATTTCTGTACTCAAAAGCTGTATCTGACAGATACATAAGTACTTTAGTAAAAACATGGAGTTCTTATATCACGGAGGTTAAAAATTATACAACAACATTTACAAATTCTTTTATAATAAAGTAAACTAATATAATAATAAAAAACAATGTACAGAAACCCTAGCAGTTAATAATTTAAATAATCTACAGAGTGTAATTTAGATATATTAGATTACAGGAATCTAAGTAACAGAACTTAGATATGCTCATTATGCCGAGCTTAAATAATATATTTATAACACAAGTAAAACAAATAAATTTCAGTACTGTACTGTAAACAAAAAGAGATTTTTTTAAAATAGACTGTATGGACAGCTTTATATCATGGAGTTAGGGTAAAAACCCTATAATACCAAAATTACATCAGAAATATGAAATCGAGGGTTTAAGCTCTTTTCCAAATTTGCCTCTCGGCCTTAACAAAATCTACAGAGTGAGGCTTTTACAGCCTTTCCATCATTTACTTTTATATATACACAGTAATCAAAACTAAACTAAACTTTACAATCACGGCCTAAGCCGGAGACCTTGCATCAATCAAGGGGTTAACTTCAACAAACAAACATTGAACCGGTCAACCATTTTGAAACAAAACCACAAGGGTTGTAGGCCATGGCGACCAACCCACAATTGTCCCATAAGGGACCAAACAAGGAGGATTTTCCATGGATATCCAGGGCTTACCGTAAACCAACAAGTCGTCGCAGCCTCACACCAGCTACATAGAGAGAGAGAGATAGGTTCGTACCTGCGAATCATCACACATTTTGTTGTTAATATCTTGTATGGAATTCAAAATTATTAAATAATAAACAACTATGCGATGAAAATAAAAAACTGTAAATGGTGTTGCTTACCTCAAAGCTTCATCGATTTGTAACCACCTGCTAGAAGAAATGCTACCACCAGCACGAGGAGGAGAAGGCTTTTCATCAACTGCAAGGAAGACGGTGTTACTACCCAGCATCAACTAATGACAACAGAGAATTTCAATCACTGGCCGACAAGGTATAAACCCTAGAGCGGTAATGGTTCTCAAACCAAATCAAAACACATTTCACTACAAAACCCTTTACCGCAGCAACTCTAAATTTCAAGACCACGACTCGCAGTACCAGGCCAAGGGTAAAGGAAAAATCTGTACAGTCGAAGGATTCGGAATGGAGCTAGCCATGACCATAAAACCTTGGATCAAGTATCATTATCCCTTGCCCAAGCAACAAACAGTTTCATGACAGCATCTCTCTATTAAGCATTCGGGGCGAGCTTACCAGGGAAAAACAACAGACAGGAAGACTACCAACAGCAGGTGCAAGTGATAGTGCAGACGAGAACACCGTAGCAGAGCGGCAGGAGGCCCGAAGGTGACAGAGCTAATGACAAGTTAGGGTTCAGTGCGGTGCTTTTAACTGTGTAACACATGGCAAAGACGATGCCATGATAGTCAGCAAATAATTTGCATGCTGTGGGTAAAAGTCTATAGTCCCACCGAACTTTCCATCACGAGCATTTTCCAATCATTTGGTAATTGAAGGATCAACTATAACCCATGTTCCAATGTCATCCTATTACATACGCTGCATGGAAAAACATAAGATCGTATTACTATAAACACTTTGCCATTGCAATCATCGAGGTCGTGGGGGATCTTACGACCCTTGTACTTTATAAAGTATGGTGTTCATAAAATGTAAGTCGAGTTTAGCCTTATATACATTATGGCGTGGTCCTTTGCATAAACCTTTTCTCTATGCCATGCAAACATTCCTTCATCAAACAATTATAACCATGGTAATAATAGAGTCTTGTAGTTATGTTATAAAATAAATTTATGTAATCATTCTATGGTAAATATATTTCTTTCTAGTGTTAGTCTCATTACCTTTGAATGATTTATTTTTGAACTAGCAAGGTTTGCTTTTGAGCATGATAAGTCTCACAATGCTTAAGGGCTTAACCTTGAAATTTTAATGATATATGTTAACCATAACTGAATTTTACTTTCTAAGCAATTATAGTACAGAACAATTTAATCCTCCAACACTAGCATAATTTAATTGAATATGGTATGCAATAAGGTTATAACCACTTTAAACTTAGAAGGAATGGAAGTAGGATTGTGGTACATAAATTCTTTATCAGTATACACTACGTTCATATCAAGCAGTAACCAAATCAATCATGACGTAATTAGTAATTACGCATATTTTAAATTAGACCATTGACTTAATAACTTTGCCATTCTTAATCTGCTTGCAAAGAAATATTTAAGGCATTTTTACACTTGACGGATAGTGTAGACTTCGAAGGATTCAGTACACTTTGAGAACTATAAATTCCATCTACTAGAAAGAAAGTAGCTGTCGCCATTACTAACATAACTAAATCTCATTTCCATAACATCTTAAAAAGAAGAACAGTTTAATGATTTTACCTCGATAATCTTTGGAAATTGAAGAGCATGTATATTCTTTTACTGAGTTAAATATTGTGCGACGAACTTATAAATGAATGCTTTATAATTTCGACAAGAAGCACCCGAAATTCTTACCTGTGAGTCTGTAAGAGCAGGAAAACTTTCTTCGTTAGCTCGAAAGATAAGTAAGCCCAGAATTTCATGACAGTTCCACCTTGTGGTTGCAAAGAAAAATAAGTGAGTAAACTGAAAAAGAAATTGTTCTATAAGATAAACATAATCAAATAGATAATTCAGATAATGAATTCATTAACATTTAACTAATTAAATAATTAGTTGACTGTATTTATGAAATTTATCTGTATTTTGAAAATTTTAATTTTTTCAAAAATTTTAGGGTTTTGACATGAACAGTTCTCTGTGCACAAGTTCAGAAGAATTCTATCTTTTTCTACAGTAAACCTGTCCCACAGAACGCAACCCAATATTTTTTATAAAACACATATCGCATATGCGATATAACGCATGCTTTTTTTATCGCATATGCGATATTGATACACTTCTTTTTACTTAATGGGTAGTTTGTATTAGGTGATCGCTAAATCGCATATGCGATTTAGTGCATATCAAATATTTAAACTTGATAACCTTATAATGGAACCCATACCCATGGTTAAGACCTATAGACCTATCCTTGGACCATGGTAGTGTCTTCAAAACAATCTCTTGTCTGGAAATATTCATAATGTTCCTATATGACCATGGTCAACGCCTCGCGAACAATATTCAATGCATAAAATAGTCTAATGGCACATGTATCCTAGATTAAGGCTGAATATCCCCTTTAAAGGGCATGTGTAGTGGTTTAATACTTGTTTCTGTTACACTATTGTCCCATTACCATGGTTAAGACCCCGAGACCCATCCTTAGTGCATAAAACCTCATAATGACACCCATATCCCACTAAAGGCCAAATATTCCATCTATGAGGAATGTGTGTTGATTTAGGGACTTATTGTCTTCTCTTCCATGATTATACTCAATGTCTAGAGACCCATCCCTCCCATCCAAAAACCTATAATGGCACCCTTATCCCATTATAATACCATTTAGACTCCCAATATTCCATCTAGATGGTCTATGGGGTGGCTCATGGCCCAACATTACATTGGATAAGAGTGGGGGTGATTCAAAG
>LPNX010126345.1:116688-141835 GCA_001517045.1 Pseudotsuga menziesii | reverse complement strand
TGGAGGGAGGACAAATTAAAAGGGAAGGGATTGATGGGAGGTGAATAAATATAAGTGGGAGGGAGGTCCCTGGGGTCTTAGACATTTTCAAGGGATGAAACCTCTACTTTAGGACCTAAATGAAGCTTCTAGCCATATAGGACCACCAACAACACCTTAAACCACCATATGTTACCTCTTGAGGCAATTCTTATATTTGTGTGTGGGCATTAACACCATTAGGGTGTTTTAATCACTAAGGATGGGTTTAGAGACCCTTGACATGGTTAAGCGATTGGGAAACCTAGGTCGTAGACACTAAAGGAATATTCTAGGGATCCATATGAAAGAATAATGCATCAAGCCACCACACATGACCTCTCTAGGGGGTCTTTGGCCTTAGATTAGGGATATGCGAGAAATTGGGTTTTTTTTTACAGTAGTTATGGGTATCGGGGCCATATGCATGGAAATGGGAGGAAACCAAAGTCTTGGGCCCTAAATGAATCCCTTAGTCATTGAAGGTCAATAAGGACACTTCAAACTACCATGGAGGACCTATTGATGGTATCCCTACCCAAAAACTAGGGATAATAATGCCATTGAGAGGTTTTAAATAGTAGACATGGTTCTAAAGGACTTACACATGGTTGAAGAAGTAAACATAGGCCTTAGTCCATGAAGGAATATTATATCCATCCAAGGCCTAAAATGATACCCCGAATCACCTCACATGACTTACAAGCACTAGGTATGGGTCATGTGGCCTTTGACATTATTGGGAGAGTAAACATTGGGATTGGACTCTAAAAAAAGCTTCTAGGAATCCATGACCATAAAAAACTCCTCAAGTGACCAGCCATGACCTATTGAAGTTACTCTTTCCTTCGAGTGATGACATGGATTCCATTAGAAGGTTTTGGATAGTAGATATGAATTCCTGGGTCTTGGACATTGTTAAGGTAGGAAACCTAGGCCTTGTATCGTAAAGAAAACTTCTTAGAATATAGTTTTAAGAATGAAATTTGATCCACAATACATGACCTCATGAGCATATCCTGAACATAGTTGTGGGAGAAACCCTAATCCGTAGTCCCTAAATGAATGGTATATGAATCTTGACCCAAGAATGATGCCCTGAATGAAAAAAACAATGTCTTAAGAAGATATTTGGCCTCGAAGTGGGAATATTAGTATGATTATGAGTTCTCGAGCATAATGTATACATCATGGAGCCTCAACATAGTCGAGAGATGACACCTTGGCCTTAGGCCCTAAAAGATGCTTTTGTGTGTCCATGGACAAAAATAATGCTTCCAAATAACATAAATGAACTCACAATCCTTATCCTCATAGTGGATGTGTTGGTACCATTAGGAATGTTTTAGAGATAGATATGCGTTTCGAGTCTTAGATAAAGGTTAGGCAATAAAACTCGATCATTAATTCTAAAAGTCATCTTCTATGTCTTAAGCACCATGAACAAGTGCCTTGAACCTCCAATAACCTAACCTCATTATCCACAACCATTAACAAATTTTAGGCTAAGCGTCGTCCTTTTGCCACACTAAACCGCTTTGGAGGGGCCAATAATTACCATGATATTTTTTTTTAGATGGGGTTTCTTTCAAAGACTATCCACTAACTTCGCATTTACTCTTTTTTTACTCTCATACCAAGCTACAAAAGCAAAAACGCATATGCACTATATCACATATGCGATATGAATAATGCTAAAATGCATGTGTTATAACACATATGTGTGTTTTTAATATTTAAACACTTGGTAGGAATAAGGTTTGGAATTATGTTCGGAAATAGCTTCGGACTACCGAACCTATTCGCTAGGACAAATAAACAAAGGCTATTGCCTGTCTTTTAGAACTCTTTCAATATGCTTAGTTTCAATGGCGTGTTTTGCTTTGACAAACACAATATTTTTTTATGAAAATTTAGAATATTGTAGAGTACAATCTTATGATTCTGAATATGTAAATTTTTTCTTCAAATGTATGTTTTATTTATTTATTATTATTTTTCTAAATGACACACGTTAGTTTTCAAAAATTCATACATCAATTTTTTTTATATAACTTTTGATTGCCTTCACCATTTCCCAACAAAACTATATGGTGCACTAGAAGAGAGCAAGCTCTACAATCTTATATATAGAAATCAAGGATTTCATTAATTTTTGCCCCTAAAGTGTTGCACCTGCATAGAACATTTTCATTTCAAGCTTTTCTGACTTCAATAATTAATAATAAAAAAATTAATTCATGAAAAATTCTGAATAAATAGTGTTGCACTAGGCCCATATTCGCATTATATGTCTGCAATATTTTATCCAAAATTGACATCATTTACCTCATATATTACTGCACCCGCACAAACATATATGTTATGATGTGCTGAAAACTTGAAAACCCAATTACATGGAAATTAATTTTATAAACATTTACACACATTTTTTTCTACAAAAATTTTATATATTATGAAAGCTGATTCAATTACCTATCTTTTGTCTTTTTACTTCATATTCAAATACATTAGGGAAGTACCGCTAATTCTCACCTAAATTCAGAGGTTCCAGGTTTTTTTAGTATTATGTGGCATCTAAAGTGTCTTTAAAGGAGTCCATGATTGTCCATCATCCCACCTACAAACTTCAGTTGATCGTAGTAGACAAAAGAGTCAACCATATTCGATTCCGAAAGTTGCAGGTTCGTGGTCTCCCTCCCCTTCCATTCTTTCCATTCCAATCTTGTTTTTAATGTAACATTTAATGGTTTTATGCTTTCCCTAAAAGCATCCTGGGGTACTCACGGGTACCCTTCATTAGACTCGTGAGTGTGAGTTTCACTCGCGGGTTTCCTGTAGTGCAACTTGTGTTTGCTTCACACTGTGGAGAAATCATAGGCGTGAATACTGCGCGAGCTCAATTTTTTCAAAAATGTTTAAATGAAAATAAATTTGGATGGATTCTAATGGATGAGCATGTTCTTTTGGCAAGAAAACATGGTCCTAGAGTGGAGAGAACGAGAGAATGAGGACATCGATCGATATGCCATGCGAGATGTTGCTACTTTAAAAGCTTTACAAAGATGTGGCTTGTTAATGTTATATTGTACTTCAAAAATGAGATCACACGTCCATCTTTTGGATACCTTAGTGAGTTTCTGGGATCGCGAGCTCAGGATCTTTGACCTCCAAGGAGAGACCTTGGAGTTGACAATAGATGATATCTATTTTATCATGGTACTTTCTCGTAGGGGTACACCTGTAAACCTGGAGGGAACCGGTAGGGGCGGTGACCCTCTTAGTGTGCAATATTATGTCAATACTTACTAATTGCCTAGAACATAGAAGTCAGGGACAAAAGTCCCAATTTCACAGATAACCAGATTTCCATTGAAGGTTATGGTAAGTACCATTTCTAGGGTTGCTGGTTCATCTGCCTTACATTTGGCAACATGGACCCACATGCGTGTTGCAATGGAGTGTATGCAAGGTACACTATTTGACTATTGTTAAAGATTTCTCCCTATAATGAAGAAACAACTTTTCGACTGCAAGAGGGGTCGAAGAAAGAACTTTGGGTATGTAAGTATTTTAGTTGCATTTTTCTTCGAGAGGGTTCCTGCCTTCAATCCCATAGTACCATTTCCACCATGCCCACTCCATGAGCCTAGACTCATGTGGTGGGGAGTGTTGAGCCGCAAAAATACCATATTTTATTCATCATTTCACAAACTATTTATCACCTTATTCCATTATATCCTTCCATAAAACCATTAACATTCACCGCTCTCATAATAAATATGGGTTTATATTACCATTTTCCAAATCATTTATTTTTGAGTATTTTGAGTGAATTAATGGTTAATTATTGAGAAAAATAACATATTTTCATTATACTTTAAAGTTGGGTGAGTTTGGTGATGTGTACATGTGTATTTGAAGACTTTATCAAGCTCAAAAGTGGCCACCTAGCCTCAGATTCGAATTTCATCTTCTAGATATGAGCTAACTTCAAGGAGAAGATCATGGACATGTGGAGAGAATATTTCATCCAATATTTGGTTGAGGATTTAAAGGGATGAGTTGTATATTTGTTGAGGATTTGGGGGGATGAGTTGTCTATTTGTTGAGAATTTTAATGGATAGGTTGAGAGAATAATGGATTTGTAATTATGATCAGTTATCTTGGATTTATGTATAAATAGGAGGGATCTCTCCTCATTTTGTTTAGAGGTCTCTCTAGTGGTGTAGAAGTAGAGAATAGTTCAGACTTAGTCATAGAATAGATTTTGAGTGTTATGTAATGGAGATAATGCTTAATGCACATCCCTTGACTCTCTTATATTTATATAGATTTTCATAATTTCTTTCTCATGAGTTGTTAATGTAGAATTAAAGTTATTTATTTTTATGCATTTTCAATATTGATTTTATGTGAGCTCACAGGTTAAATTCCATTGTTTTATACCTATTTATTTCATGCAATTTCGGTCTTTCTTTATCAAGTTAATTTCATGTTTTCTGCAAGTAGATTTATTTCCATATGATTTCCTGTTTTCATAACTTAGATTTAATTTTAATTGTAGATTAGGTTTAGTGACACTCTTCCACTACATATATTTTGTTTGTGCCTCACAAGTTTACGCTCTCTCCAGTTTGACAATTAAATCGTTGGAATTCTCTTATAATTTGTTGAATATTTTTACCCAACATTTTGGCACTATTGCCGGGGAGGTGCTAAAATGGATTAGAGTTTAGATAGGTAGATAGTTTGTTTTTATTAGATAGAAAGGGGGAGGGAAAATTGTAAGACGCAAGGACAATTTCACCATGGAATTTTCGTGGTGTAACAACTAGACGCATCCACTTTAGTGGGTTTCCCCAAAGCCTTGATTGTTTTCTGCAAAGAATTTATTTTCTTGCAAGCTCTTTCTTTTTCTGCAAATGCAAGTTTGTTTTATGGAAGTTTTCATTTTTTGTTTACAGTTTTGCAGTTTAAATTTGGACTGCTTTCGTTTTTGGGAGCCTTTATTTCATACTAACTTGTTTTAATTTTATATGTTCATTTTTGTTTTATACATATTTTTGGTGCACTTTTAATTTTTCTTTTTTTTACTAACTCATTTCATACTGTTTATGCATTTGTCATGTACTCATTTTTTCATCTCTTTTTTTTCTCTCATTTGATTTGATTTTAGTTTTACAATGAGAATAAACTTAGAGAAGCTCACTCAAATCCTAGCAAAAGTTGGGATCTCATTTTCTCATGAAGAGAAGATCTTGATAGCAGTCAAGGATGAAATCACTCCTCCTAAAGCAGGCAACGAAGAATCGCCACTTGAAGAATCATGCATATCAGATAGAGAACACTTGTTCGAACTGGAGATTGAAGAGAATACAGAAGGGATCTCAGGTGATCATCACGCAAATGAAATTTGCATTGATTACAGGTTTCAAGTAAGTGTTAGGTTAAATCAGTTTTGCTTTTATTTTTACTTTGTTAATTTACATTTACAATTCCTAATTGCGCATACCTTTGAATACATTAGGCTTTATTTTGTAAATATTCTCTTATTGCTTTTACATGTATGGTTCCATTGGAAGTTTCATTACACTTAAATGATTGTAAATTCAAGTTAAAGTAAAGTAGGTAGATTTTAGTTTTATTTCTAATTTAAAAATAACCTGTAGAATGCTTTAATTTTCTTTAATTTTTCTATTTGTTAAAGTTTTATGCTTTAATTTTCTTTAATTTTTCTATTTGTTAAAGTTTTATTTCTAATAGTCTTAAATTACTGTTTCTTTTTAATTTTGTTAGGGATTAAAAAAATAGTTTTAATTTTCTAAATCCAAAAAATATTTGTGAAATTTTTTATTTTTGAGTTTTTTTATTTATTTAATAAATTTTCTAGAATAAAACTACATCAGGGATTAAGTTATTTTAAATCTCTAAACCATTAGAAAATCAAATAAATATATATGTAAATAAACAAATAACAAATAATAAAAATTTATACAATTTTTTATTTTAGTTTTGATATGTTTTATTTTTATTTTTGTTAGTTTAAAAAAATGATTCAAATTTTTTTATTAAGACTTGTTGTAAAAATTTAACTAAATCTATGAACCTAAACAAATTAAAATAATAACAATAATAAACTTTTAAAAATAAAACTAAAGGTAATAAACAAAACAAATATAAATATTAGTTTTAATATAAATTCCCTTGTTTTTTACAATGCTTTCAAGAAATAAAAATCCATATTTAATTTATGAAAAGTAAAAATTATATAATAAAATTTAATCTTTGATAAAACCTACAAATATTAGGATATAATAAAAATAATAAACATTATATTATATTATATATATATATATATATGGATAAACATTTAATATTAACATATATAAAAAAATAAAAAATACAATAAAAATTATATAAAATCAATAGTTTTTTTTTGTTTTGTTTCATTCCTTTATGTGTATTCACAAATAGTCGGCCATAAGAAACCTGCACACAGTTTGCCGTACTAAACCTGCAAATATCCCATCTTTTGACCTATCTTTCGATCTGCGCATTCGTCCTTCCGAACAAACATACAAACATAGAATAGAAAAATACATTAAAAATAAAAACAAAACATGAAATAGATCTTTGATGGCCCATGCATAACCTGCAATAAATAAACAAATAAAATCAGGAACAACAAAATACATAAAAAATCTCAAATAACTCGGATAAGTAATTGTTTACTGGATATATATTGAGTTGCAAGTCCGTCTCCCACATGCAGAGATCCAAAAAAACTTTGAAGGAGATGGTCGAATGGTGACGGTTTTCAACTGTAGGCATATATCCCTGGATGGAATGCCTTGTGGCAATGGGTCGCCCTATTATGATTTGCACTTAAAGCTCCCCTCTAATCCTCCTGGTTGTATCTATGCTGATAATATTTCAGTGTCCCCATTGCATTCATACAGTGGTGGAATGAGACTGAAGTTATCAAACCTTGAAATATATTCAGAAGAACCACTAACAAAATAGCCAACGCAGGAATGAAACCAATCTCGATGCATGAAACCAATTTCTACCTATAATGCGGGAATAAATATTTTTTTCCTTTCTTCTCACCAAGACCTACTCCACCTCTCTCGTTTCATAGAGCAGGTGTAATGCCTCATTGCGTTAACATTAGAAGTCAGGATGCCACACTGTTTTGCTTCCAACCGAATTCATAAATTTAATATTTTTCCTCTGCTCACAATCGATCGATGCATCATCTGCAACAATGGTAGGAGGGAAATCCCATATAATTCAAGGAGCCTTACGTCTAAGTTTGTTTTGGAAATTGAAGATATCAAGTGTGATTGTAGGAAACTGAATGATTTAATTCTCCGCGAGATTGAGTGCAATCTCTCCAATGAAATCCATGGCCCAGATATCGATCAACTATTTAAGGTGGATGATTATAATGACAATCTGAGCATCTCGTCTTCCAGTTAGTGTTTTTCCACTCCATCCTCCTGTAACCATGGGCTAAGCTTATCCAGCATGTACGTTCATGTTGGATATGCCAGCTGGCGTGGGTCCCTGCACCTCAACCCAATCCATAAACTTGATTCTCTCTCGAAATGTTTTGAAATTCTCAGGCAGCCATTTAATAAACCTGTGGCTGTAACCTGTCCCACTGGCAGCTTTCCCGTCCCCTCCGCCGTCACCCAGACCCTGCATTTCCTTTCATCCAGCCCTGTCTTACAGATGATGAGCTTTGGTAGGAGGAAAAGACATTCCGCCCACATTATATACAGCCATAAAAACCATTGTTCAGTTTCCACCTGAGCCGACCTCTTCTTTGCAATTGCCCCTTGCGGTTAAGGGGGACACCTCTGTGGATGGCTCTAGAGGTAGTGAAGCAAGTGGAGCAGGGACCTACTTCTGATATTTGGTCTCTGGGTTGCACTGTTCTGGAGATGGCCACCGGCAGGCCGCCATGGAACAATGTTTCCAATCCCGTTGCTGCGATATATCAAATTGGACGCACAGAGGAGCTCCCTAAGCTACCTGCGTCGATTTCAGCTCAGCTCCAGGATTTCTTAGAGAAATGCTTTCAAAGAGATCCAAAGAAGAGATGGAGCATTGCACAGCTTTTGAACCATCCTTTTCTAAAGAAGGACTGCTCTACCTTGGAAAAATAGGCCAATAGGGGTTTGGGGTCCCCAACCAGTAATTTGGATTTACTGAATCCAGCATGGAATTCCTACCAAACAACTCCATTTACGTCACTCGGCATCCCAAGCCCAATAGAGGAAAGCAATATTAAGGTGAATAATCGAGCAATGCCCATGCCTTCTCCTAGGGAGAGAGTGATGGCACTGGCCATAGGTTGTAAATCTAGAGATGTTGCTGACAGACCTAATTGGCCTGCAATTCCCCATGGTGATCAGTGGATTAATGTGAGGACTTCCAGAGGTAACTTTCCATCTTCAGGTAAAGCTCTGTGAAAATTAGACATTAGTAATGGCTCCTCCATCCAGGAGCTTCTATTCAGAGAAGAAAAGTGCAGTGCCAGTGTGCAAGCAAGCTATCAGCTGGGAAGAGTTGCAGTAGAGAGCAGAAATAGAAGAATGCTTGGACACTACAGTTTGTACAGCTCAATCTGAACATCAAACATATTTCAGCACTTATGCTGAGATTCTGTATCATGACTAGTTTCCAATGGCTACAGCGTCCCATTTGATTGATGAAGCATCTCATAGAATCACTGATGTTGATTCTGGCATTCATAAGTGCATCTCTAATGCACTTCACAAATTTAGATAGCTTCTTGTAAATTTGATTCAATATTACTTCCAAACTGAGTTTGTTCGACTACAAATATAAATATGATTCCTTCATGGTTTGTTCGCTTGCAATCTTGGTTCCTTCATGGTTGATTCATTTGCAATCTTGTTTGTGCAGTAGTTTTTAAGAAAAAAATTTCTTTTAATTTTTTGATTTGTGAGAATGATCATGAGGCTTAAGCTTAATCAAAAAGAAATTGAATATAGTAGGTCGCTTTGTAGGCAAGATTCATACTTTAACTAAATAAACTAAGATATATTTACACTTGATTCACTTATAATTTTGTTTGTGTAATTTTCTTTAAATTTTTTTAATTTTTTTTAATTTGTGAGAATTGTTATCAAGCTTAAGCTAAATCAAATAAAAAAATTGTTTTGTAGGTCTACAGAGTTTACTTTACAGTGTAAATTAAACTTTACCTCTTTATAATTATAAATAATTCTTTTTATTAAAAAAATAAATAAATCAGTTTGTATAGCGTTTTGTCTTTATTAAGTTACTTAGAGGAATTACGAGGGGAAGCTATCACTATCCCAGTACTGCTAACTCCATTTTGTATATTGATACAAATTTCCATGATTTTTCATCTTCATTTCAACTTGGTCTATTAATACTTACTAGGGTGTGACATGGTGAAGTTGAATATGAAGCTCTTATATTTAAATAAAATAAAAGTGTGGAAAATTATAACTTTAGTGAGGTGGTGCATCATAATTGTATATTGAAATTTATAAATTAATTAAAAATTTAAAAAATTCAAAACAACAAGATTAATCCAAGTGTAACAAGTGTACACTATAGATTCATTTCATGGTAGTAGTATTTTTTAATGCTTAAATGCATCTATAATAAGATTTAAATAAGCATGTGTTAAAGGGTGGTTAAAGAAACGAATAACAATTTGTTTTTGTTTTTTCATATCATTTTTTGTTTCTTGTTTTGTTTATTGAATATTATTTGTTTTGTGCTTATATTAATTCTAACAATCTGGTATGAATAATGGATATAAAATTCTATACTTTAGCCTTTGTTTAAAAGCCAGCTATCTTTATAAACCCAAGTGGTTGGTTGTGTCTCTTGACATTGCTATCTTTATAAACCCAAGTGGTTGGTTGTGTTTATTGACATTCACCGACCACTTTACTTTATTGGTTTAAATCAAAAGGTTTTACGATCACTTTTCATGATGATGTGGATATTTCAAAGGGGGTGATTTCAATATTGTTTTTACATAAAGTTATTTGGAAAGTGATTTAGCATTGGAGTTCTTATGATAAGAATTGTAGTTGATAATTGAACGTTTATAATTTATTGATGTCAATTTCTTTTATAAATGAGAATATATATAATTGATAAAATTTCTTTATAAATGAGAATATATGCAATTGATAAATATAAAGTTATGATCCTTAAACTTCACCAAGAGATTCAATATCAATGATAGATACACAATTTCAAATATTTTCACTAATATGAAAACTTTTTTTCAAGAGAAAAAGAGCAATTCCTTGATATTCGTTAAGAATCAAAGGTACCTAGTACATAACTATGATACCATGTATCATATACATCTATCAATAAAAACAACAAAATCCCAAGCCAGTAGGGAAACCAAAAGACTAACCACAAAGGGTGGCAAGTAAAACCTCGCACTCTCAACAAAGTAAACTTCAGCACAATCCAAGGGAGTACAACACCAATCCTGAAATCTTATCCAAGGACAATCATAGGGGTGGAAGTTCCCTGGGTGGAAGATTCCTTTTGGTTCTTCCTTTTGGATCTTCGTGGTGGCAATGGTGGCATTGGGCTCTGCATTGATAATATTCTTCCCTCTGTCATTCCGCTTCTCAGGTTCTGATTCAGTGTTAGAGTATGCATTTGATTCAGAAGCCTTTATCTCGGCCACCAATGACTGCTTGGCCCGACACTCACTTGTGTTGTGAGTGGGGCTCTTATGGAACTCGCACTCTCGCTTCCTTCTTCGACTTTGCAGTGTTGCTCTTTGCTTGTGGCTTTGGAAATTTTTCTTGAGTCTCCATACCTTGGCTATGTCCTTGGTTCTGCGGTTTGGGGGCACCTTTCTCTTGGTTCTGATTCGCAGATCCAAAGTCTCACTTTTTCTATTTGAATTTTTGCTCAATTTTGGCAGCATACCGGTATGCCGTACCAAGCGAAGAGACGTCAAGGAACTCCATTTCCTCCTGAATGTATCTGTGCAGAAAACTGTGGTACTTCAGCACCAAATGTTTCTCTGAATCTTTGATACCCAACTTGGTGCGCAGGGTATGGAACAGATTTGTTAGCTCATGCACATCTTGATCTCTTTGCTGCCGCAGTGTAGTCCATTGTATGTACTTGTCCTCATAGCTCCCCAGCGGATAATACTGTCCCTTTATGGCATCTTGAAAAGAATTCCAAGTGGGTACGGTAGAGAACAAAGAGGGTTCCTCCTTGTCCTTTCTCTCACAGTAGGTTTCCCACCAGTCCTTGACATGGGGGGCGGCTTTGAGTAGAGAAAAAGTAATCTTTTCCCGGTCAAAAAAGTCATGAACCGAGAAATATCCTTCTAATAGATTCAACCATCTATCTACAGCGTCTGCATCTATTCGGCCATCAAATATGGGAATGTCAAAGTTTACTTGTACCTTAAAAGGGGTTGCGCCTCCAGAGTGGCTGCTAGATGCAGATGCGCCACTAGTGGGAAGTCATTGAAGGATCTGGGCGAAGTTATCCATCATCATGTTCCTTTGTTTTTCAAGGGCCTCCTTGAGCAACATTTTGATAGCATCTTCTGCGTCCTCGTCTTTCTTTTCGTCCCCCATGGGTGCCCATCGGGATTTGTGTGGCTGATCTTGCAAAGGTTCAACCAGATCAAGCCCTAACTCTTTATACCCTGCCCTCGTTGGGGACATGCAAAGAAGGATCGAGAAAGAGCAGATTGCTCTAATACCACTTATCTAGATTTATGCAGGAACACAATAGAATACACAAATAACCATAGAAACAAATATGCAGCAGAAATAACACTTCATTTCATTAATCAATAACTGAAACTTGTTTACATACAGAATGGAAATAAACTAGCTAGAGTGCTGATAGCTTATCTCTGAGAAGAGATGTGACAGCTACATGCCTCTAAACTCTCTGTTACAGTGAGGCTCAAAGGCCTATATGTTATTGAGAAACAATGGAAACCCTAAACATCCAAAAACCTAACCCTAGGAGGTGAAACGCCAGAATGTGGGCCCCATTGGGTAACTTGGTACATCAATTTCTCGAGGTCATATTTTCCTGACCATTCGATGCCGAAAAAACATCGTTTAGGGCCTCAAAACGAATTCGGAAGTTTAGGACCTGAAAATTGCCAAAAAATAGTAAATTGTGCTACAATTAAGGAAACTGGAAAACTAAAAGAAACAATGGTGGGGGTCCAAGTGGAATAGGTGGGTGGCCACCAATATCCTCTTGGATCATAAACTCCACCAAATTTCTCAAGTAGTTACACCATATATCCTCTTGAAAAGCCCCTTTCTTGTTCTAAGTTATGCCGATAGGAATTTAGATATTATCCGAGATTTTGCACTTGCTTGAGCAGATCAACAATATTAACCCAAGTGTAACAAGTGTACAACAAGGATTCATTTCAAGGTCATCGTATCTTGTTATGCTTAAATGCATCTAGATTAATATTTAAATAAGCTTCACTTAAATGATGGTTAAAGAAACTAGTAACAATTTGTTTTTGTTTTGTTTATTAAATAGTATTTGTTTTGTACTTATAGTTTAACCTTTGTTTAATAGTCAACCATCTTCACAAAACTAAGTGGTTGGTTGTGCCTATCAACATCCACCGGCCACTTTACTTATGGTTGTGCTAATATCTTCCCTCCTAAATCACATTTGTGTTAATCCCTGATCCCTTTTGTGCTGCATCATAGTGGTAAAGTTCAATCGGCCTTCCTTCTCTCCTTGTATGTGGAGATTCACAAGTTATCATCAATTGGGAAAACTCAGAGGTATGTCTTGAAGTAGTGGAATTGAATCACTGGTGTGACTGTATATATGAGGTAAAAACCTCTTTCCTCTCCATTAATTGGAAGCACATTTACAGGGGCACAAGATGAGTACTGATATCTTATCCAAGGAAGCTCTATCACTTGAGATGGGGAAACTTACTTATAAGGAATTTTTGGATGGTGAATCCATTGGAAGCAATACTATCTCATTCTTTTAAGGGATGCGAGTCTTTATTGATGAAGCTATTTCCATTACTCATTTTGAGCTTGCTTCGCATACATCTATGTGTTGATGTGGATTACAACAGCACATTTTGTATTAGCCCAAGGAACTTCCACCCCTATGATTGTCCTTGGAGAAGGTTTTAGGACCGATGTTGTACTCCCTTGGATTGTGCTGAAGTTTACTTTGTTGAGAGTGTGAGGTTTTACTTGCCACCCTTTGTGGTTAGTCTTTTGGTTTCCTTACTGGCTTGGGATTTTGTTGTTTTTATTGATAGATGTATATGATACATGGTATCATAGTTATGTATTAGGTACCTTTGATTCTTAACGAATATCAAGGAATTGCTCTTTTTCTCTTGAAAAAAAGTTTTCATATTAGTGAAAATATTTGAAATTGTGTATCTATCATTGATATTGAATCTCTTGGTGAAGTTTAAGGATCATAACTTTATATTTATCAATTGCATATATTCTCATTTATAAAAGAAATTGACATCAATAAATTATAAACGTTCAATTATCAACTACAATTCTTATCATAAGAACTCCAATGCTAAATCACTTTCCAAATAACTTTATGTAAAAACAATATTGAAATCACCCCCTTTGAAATATCCACATCATCATGAAAAGTGATCATAAAACCTTTTGATTTAAACCAATAAAGTAAAGTGGTCGGTGAATGTCGATAAACACAACCAACCACTTGGGTTTGTAAAGATAGCAATGTCAAGAGACACAACCAACCACTTGGGTTTATAAAGATAGCTGGCTTTTAAACAAAGGCTAAAGTATAGAATTTTATATCCATTATTCATACCAGATTGTTAGAATTAATATAAGCACACAACAAATAATATTTAATAAACAAAACAAGAAACAAAAAATGATATGAAAAAACAAAAACAAATTGTTATTCGTTTCTTTAACCACCCTTTAACACATGCTTATTTAAATCTTATTATAGATGCATTTAAGCATTAAAAAATACTACTACCATGAAATGAATCTATAGTGTACACTTGTTACACTTGGATTAATCTTGTTGTTTTGAATTTTTTAAATTTTTAATTAATTTATAAATTTCAATATACAATTATGGTGCACCACCTCACTAAAGTTATAATTTTCTACACTTTTATTTTATTTAAATATAAGAGCTTCGTATTCAACTTCACCATGTCACACCCTAGTAAGTATTAATAGACCAAGTTGAAATCAAGATGAAAAATCATGGAAATTTGTATCAATATACAAAATGGAGTTAGCAGCACTGGGATAGTGATAGCTTCCCCTCGTAATTCCTTTAAGTAACTTAATAAAGACAAAACGCTATACACACTGATTTATTTATTTTTTTAATAAAAAAAATTATTTATAATTATAAAGAGGTAAAGTTTAATTTACATTGTAAAGTAAACTCTGTAGACCTACAAAACAATTTTTTTATTTGATTTAGTTTAAGCTTGATAACAATTCTCACAAATTAAAAAAAATTAAAGAATATTACACAAACAAAATTATAAGTGAATCAACTGTAAATATATCTTAGTTTATTTAGTTAAAGTATGAATCTTGCCTACAAAGCGACCTACTATATTCAATTTCTTTTTGATTTAGCTTAAGCCTCATGATCATTCTCACAAATCAAAAAATTAAAAGAATTTTTTTTCTTAAAAACTACTGCACAAACAAGATTGCAAATGAATCAACCATGAAGGAACCAAGATTGCAAGCGAATAAACCATAAGGAATCATGCTTATATTTGTAGTCGAACAAACTCAGTTTGGAAGTAATATTGAATCAAATTTACAAGAAGCTATCTAAATTTGTGAAGTGCATTAGAGATGCACTTATGAATGCCAGAATCACCATCAGCGATTCTATGAGATGCTTCATCAATCAAATGGGACGCTGTAGCCATTGGAAATTAGTCATGATACAGAATCTCAGCATAAGTGCTGAAATATGTTTGATGTTCAGATTGAGCTGTACAAACTGCAGCGTCCAAGCATTCTTGTATTTCTGCTCTCCGCTGCAACTCTTCCCAGCTGATAGCTTGCTTGCACACTGGCACTGCACTTTTTTTCTCTGAATAGAAGCTCCTGGATGGAGGAGCCATTACTAATGTCTAATTTTCACAGAGCTTTACCTGAAGATGGAAAGTTACCTCTGGAAGACCTCACATTAATCCACTGATCACCATGGGGAATTGCAGACCAATTAGGCCTATCAGCAACATCTCCAGATTTACAACCTGTGGCCAGTGCCATCACTCTCTCCCTAGGAGAAGGCATGGGCATTGCTCGATTATTCACCTTTACATTGCTTTCCTCTGTTGAGCTTGGGATGCCGAGTGACGTAAAGGGAGTTGTTTGGTAAGAATTCCATGCTGGATTCAGTAAATCCAAATTACTGGTTGGGGACCCCAAACCCTTATTGGCCTCTTTTTCCAAGGCAGAGCAGTCCTTCTTTAGAAAAGGATGGTTCAAAAGCTGTGCACTGCTCCATCTCTTCTTTGGATCTCTCTGAAAGCACCATCTCTTCTTTGGATCTCTCTGAAAGCATTTCTCTAAGAAATCCTGGAGCTGAGCTGAAATCGATGCAGGTAGCTTAAGGAGCTCCTCTGTGCGTCCAATTTGATATATCGCAGCAACGGGATTGGAAACATTGTTCATTGGCGGCCTGCCGGTGGCCATCTCCAGCGCAGTGCAACCCAGAGACCAAATATCAGAAGCAGGTCCTTGCTCCACCTGCTTCACTACCTCTGGAGCCATCCACAGAGGTGTCCCCTTTAACCGCAAGGGGCAGTTGCGAAGAAGAGGTCGGCTCAGGTGGAGACTGAACAACGGTTTTTATGGCTGTTGATAATGTGGGCGGAATGTCTTTTCCTCCCAGCAAAGCTCATCATCTGTAAGACAGCGCTGGATGAAAGGAAATGCAGGGTCTGGGTGACGGCGGAGGGGACGGGCAAGCGGCCAATGGGACAGGTTACGGCCACAGGTTTATTAAATGGCTGCCTGAAAATTTCAAAAAATTCCGAGAGAATTTCAAAACATTCCGAGAGAGACTCAAGTTTATGAATTGGGTTGAAGTGCAGGGACCCACGACAGCTGGCCTATCCAACATGAACGTACACGCTGGATAAGCTCAGCCCGACGCGGCCGTGTGTTGCCTTCGAGGGCCCAACGCCACATTCAACTTCCCCAATTCTGTTCCCTCCATTCCCTCTGCGTCTTCTCTATCCCGTCACCAGATTAAGCTCGCAGCCGCCAGATATGCCACCTTGGACCAACTGCCTTCCATTTCGGCCTCTGCGCAAAATAACAATAGCAACGACAACGAGAATGGCAATACCAATAATGATAATAACAATAACAAGGCGAGGGACGACTCTGCATCGCCGTCACAATCGACTTTGGTTCAAGAAACAATGTCGTTGATGAACGGTCAGCATCATGAGCAAGAACATGAGGTGGCGTTGTGGGAGAGTCTCTTTGCCGGACAAGATGATTGCCCCGCCAAGAATTTGGAGAGTTTGCCGTCAACTGACGAGGCGTCGGCCTTGAAGCTCATTCCCAATCCCAGTCCTAGTTGTGCGGAGCAGCGCCATGAACAGGCTCATGAACAGGCTGATGAGGAGGGGGTCATGAACAACTTCCTCGACGTCACAGACTTGTGGAACTTTGGAGACATTTGAATTACTTGGGTTCGGGGGATGGAATTTGATGGGTAAATGCTCGTCATGGGTTAATTTACCAGTCAAATACAGCTAAAATTTTACCGAAACCGTCAAAATCTGGCTTAAAATACAGAAAACGTTTCCGATTTTGATTGTTACCAGCAATTTTGACGGGTGTGCGTCATTTGAAATTCCAACCCGGGGACAATGAAGGATATGCCCGTTTGTTGAAATGTCAACGGTAACTTTCGAAGTATCTACTTTTTAGACAACGCTCCAGCGTGCGTCACCTTCTAGAATTGGAATTTCTGACGGGCATATGCCTGTAACGAGGCATTTTCTCATCAAAATATGGCGTTAGCTTTCCACCCGAACTATCCGATCAATGCAAATGGTCAGGTGGAAAGGTAACTCTTCAAAATACAATTAAAAGACATTTTATCTATCAATATATGGTTAAAGATATTAACAAGTGGTTTGAAAGATCACGCAAAGAATTTGGTAAAACATATTTTTGACGGTTAACTATGTTTTCAATCCAAAACTATTCAGTTTGAGGTATGAAAGCAAAGGTCAAGTTTAAGGGTATATCTTCTTTTTGGTAAGGAGGGCATTTTGTTGAGCAAAACAAATCCAAATAAAAAGGTAAGCTATCTCATTGTTGGCTGCTTAACTTACCAACCAACAAAGAATGCATTCGTGATATTAATAGAGACATTTTATGATTTGTTTAGCTTTATTTATCTACTAGGTTTTTCACTAGGAGGATAGTCAAGGTGATTGTTGAGCACATTTAGGACGGGAAATTGTACTTTCATTACAGCAAGAAGAGGGAGTTGAGCTTCCCTCATAACCTTTAGTGAAGAATATTATCATGTTGTCCTCATATCTAGATTTTTTTTCTTGCTAACAACAATGAATATTCTAAGGGGTTCATGAATTTGGAAACACAAGGAGTTATCTTGTTATTTTTTGTGCATTCTATGTAGATGATAATACATTTTCGGAATGAAATGTCACAACTCCAATAACACCATTGATGGGACATGTTAACTTTGAAAATTTTAAGATGAAATGAAATTCTTGTTAAATGAGTTTGTTGTTATCTTTTAAGATGAAATGAAATTCTAACACTGTCTAAACACTTGTTTAAAAAATGTAATGTGATTTATTATATCATATTTAGATATATGAAAAAGCACTCATGAAGAGGCTTGGGCTAGCTATGGAGCAAACCTCCCTCTATCGGAGGGAGGAGGAGCAAAGTCAACGTTGACTTTGCTCCTCCTCCATCAGATGGAGGGTGGTTTGCTCCATAGCTAGCTTATTCCCTCATAAAGATTCTAATTAGTGACTTTGCTCCTCCTCCATCAGATGGAGGGTGGTTTGCTCCATAGCTAGCTTATTCCCTCATAAAGATTCTAATTAACCATTTAAAATTTAAATATTCTTTTATATAAATATATATGCGTAATTGTAATGTATACACGGTGAAAATTCTATGTGTTAGAATACAATTTGGTTGAATTATGGTTTTTTATGTTAAATTTAAACATAATATTTTATTAATTTAATTAATTATTATTATTATTAAATTATATTATATGTTAATAATGATGTTATAACTTAATAATATATTTTATTAATTTAATCAATAATTATTATCTCTAAATTATATTTAGTAATTATATAAAATATTTTAAATTAAACATAAAACATGTAAAAAATTTTACTATTAAGATTTTAATTATTATCTCTAAATTATATTTAAGTATAAATAATTACACATATTAAATCATTATTATTTCTAAATCTTATTAAGTATAAATAATTATATAAAATATTTTAAATTAAATGATGGAACATATCCAAAATAAGTTCATGAATATTTTATAATTAAGATTTTTTTATAAACCTTTTTTTTAAGGGTTATCAATTAAACTTTTTAAATTTTATGGTTTTTATATTTATTATTATGCAAATCTTTTATGATTTTTATATTTTATTTTTAAATTTTTTTAATAAAGGAGCCATCTAACTAGGGGACGATCTTCACATCCCTTCCCCTCATCTCATCCTCTACTACTGTTGTTGTTTATTTAACCAGGGATCTAGCCACATGAACATAAACATAAATGTACTGAATATAAAAATACATGTACATATGCATAATACATGTAAATACAACAGAAACAAATACATCTCATTCAAATACATTTCAACACATTCAATATGTTCATAATAATTCATTAAAAAAAATACATTGCAAAGAATATAAGAGAACACTTATCTTGAAAATGAGCTTCCCCGCAAGTAGCTATGTCGATGCAACGTTCCACCCAACCATAGGCCAGTTGTGCTCATCAATCTCTTGGCACAATTACCACGCCTGAGCTAGGCATGATTTCCACAAGGAAAAGGGGAACAATAGGCTCAGACACAGCCAAATACATATCAAAGTTCAACCAAGCCAATCTACAGTTGGGTTTATCATGTTGCTAAGGTAGTGGAAAGGTAGAATTGCTAAGCTAGTGGGCCCAACCACAGAGCTATGGACACCTGCACAAGATCTATCTAGCTTGGCCTCCACAATACCTACACACCCAACAAAAGGAAGTATTCCCTTCACTGCTACACAGTCCCTCGGGCCATACCTTCCCTTCCAGTTCTCTTCAGGGTGTGCATAGAAGAATAACCATCCCCTCTTGATCTTTCTGTGAGGTTCCTCTCTTTACTAGGTTTATCAATCCAATTATGGGCCTCTTCCATTTCTTAGTCTTACAGATCAAAACAAGGGTGCACATAATTTCAAAAATCAAGTTCTAGGTATGAAGAAAAATGTCCTCAGAACCAAAAACAAAAATGGTAAATGGGGAAATCAACCCTGGATGAGAAACACGATTTCAAAAAACATTCTTGGGCATTATGGGAGCAAAAATGACCTCTATAAACCCCCAAATCGTGGTTATCTTCTTCCCATTCACTGAGCAACAACAAAAACAGATTTCCCATCCATGGAAGATGAAGAAATTGTATAAAATCGTGAGGGAAACACCCCAACTAGCTCCAGTTGCATGAGGAAAGGAAGAATGTGAATGAGGAATGGAATGGGTAAACATTTGTGGGTGTTTTCTTGCCCCAAAAGAAAAAAATTAATTTCCCCCAAAATTGATGGCTTCCCCAATACGAATTTTGACTACCATACTCTTCCATTCCCAAGGCATTAACTACCCCAACCAATTTATGGAAGAAATAAATGATTGGGTGAATAAGAAAAAATGGGTAGTTGAGAGTTTATGGGTTCTCTAATTGACATTTGGATTTACACTATTGACTCTAGGGTTTGAATAATCCCCCCTATTCCTTGTGAAAATCATGCCCCCATCTCTTTGTTGCATTGCATAGCTAGTTGTGGGTATTTTATTTAAAGGACAATGCAAGCTAATGAGGGTCACTTTTGGCACGTTAGATGCAATAGAAAATTGAGAAATCAAGCATCCCTCAACTTAATTGTTTTTTTTGAGATATTTACACAAAATATCTTGCTTTCAGTAAAAAATATTAAATGTAGGAAATTGAATCACTTTTCCAAATATATAAAGTTTATGTCTTGAAAATTTTTATAACTATGTCACATTTCATTTTTTCTAATAGTCACTTTTTTTTAGGCAAATGATAAGGTATATGTTTTTGTGGGTGCAGCCTTCGAGGGCCTAAATGATGCTTCTGGGATACAAAACTTTGCAGGCATGTAGAGAACATATAACAGTAGTGTAATGCTATTTTTCAAAAATAAAATTAGTAATTTTTAATTTTTTTATAGTTATCTAGGTGATCATTCCTCAAAAATGGTGTTATACCAAAATCCTGTCACCACCATGTGATAAGATCCTTGACTTACATATTTTCCCCTAATCCCATCACTTGGAGAGAAAACCCATGTTGTTTGTCAATCTTTCATGAAAATACTCAGCATTGCGCTTTCCCCGTTAACCATGAGCGGTACCTTGCTCGCACCGCCTGTATCTTGTTTACCATAAGCGGTGCCACCGCTTATAGCCTTTGGTCCATAAGTGTTTTTAACCTAAACCGCTCTGTCATAAGAGGAAAAAAGCGGTACCCTGGGTAAAATGGGAAAAATAAAAGTTTCTCGAGGCTTCTAGATCATGAGCCTCATGTCCTCTCTTATCCCTATCATTGTGTGTCAGTTGAGCTCGAGATCCCCCATCATAGGATCTTAGAGGCCACCTCATCCACAAATCTCTCAACCATTCCTATCCATTGAGCCTTATAAATACAAGCTCATGTCCATGGTTGAGGAGGAGAACTTTAGAGGTATTGTTATGCTGTTGGATTGACCACTTGGCCCAAGCCATTTGAGAGCATAGAGAGCAAAGTTGGAGCTTATGGGGATGAAGTGTTGGTTTCATGGAGATGCACGCCAACACTGAGGCTTAATTGGTTGTGAACTTCTCCTTAGTCATTGACATAAATAAATAGATTATGTTCTGGTAGCTTTGATGTGTTTGCATGTTTGATCTGATTGCAGGTACACAGGTTCACTATCAAAGTAGGGTCTTCACAGGTATCCTACGACATCCAGGGAGGGTCTTCATCCTTTGTCGTTCACTCATTTGTTCTGGATCTGAACAATTCAGACCAAAGGAATAGTTTCTGTCCACTGAAGGTGAAATATTCCTACTTACAAATCTGGCGACTCCAATGGGGAATGAATATACGTATTAGTTGATCTTATCTTCCTCAGTTCTTCAACTCTTGTCTGAATCCAGGCTCCTTCTCCAACTCTCTTCAGTCAGATTTGCTATCTGACTCAGTAGATTTTGGTTTGAAACTTCCAGATCTGTCTAGATCTGAATTATTTCAACCTTTTATGCTCTTTTTTATTCTCAATCTATCAGTTTTTACCTTGATTTGGTATTTTTCTGAATTGATTTGTCGTTCTCCTTTATGTTTTGGATTTATACACGGAACCGCGCTTATGCAGTTGGCAAGAAGCGGAGCCACCTCCTAAACCCAGTTAGCAGCACGTGGTGCCACTGCCCGAGTCATGTTCGTGAGACGTGATGCTGGTCCAGAACTACTTTGTCGAGACCCCTGCAGTGTAGTGCCAGGTAGGAATCATTCCAAGACCTCTTTTTTATCATTTTTTGCAAAAAAATTGAGTTGATTCGCTTTTATCCCTGCACTATTAGGCTTGTGTGTTAGAATCTGATGCTTGTGGTTTGAAATTTTATGGTTAAATATTGGTTTGATTGGAGAATTCAAAAGCTATATTAGCCTTATTGATTGTTCATTCACTTTTGTGCTCATTGGTTGTGTTTATGAAAGGACTTGTTTTTTTTTTAAAAGCTCAAGGTGTTAGTAAGATCTCTTTTCATCTCTATTACATAGACTGAAAGAAAGACATTTCATTAGCATCTAAGTTTCATTTCTTGTTTGCATAGAGAACTTCTTTTTCCTCCTTTAAAAAAGAAAATTGTTGACTGAGATTAGGTTACCATTATCGAGCATTAGACATTGGATCTCTGATTGGCCTCACAAACTTTCAGCCTCTTTATGTTCTTTTATCTCCTATGCATTTAGTACTATCTCATCAACATAAAAATATGTTAGTTTTAAGTTAGATTTGCCTATGTTTTAATAAAAAATGAAAAATAGAGTGCATATGCATGTAGTGTGCTTCTTGTTTTTATTTTAGGAAAAACGATTCTTCCCCTTCTTATTGCTTTCAGAAAAGAGAAATCAATTTGGAAAGTGTTGCTTGTCTTTGAATTTGTGTTCAAGATTGTTGTTTGGAAATATTTTTGGTTTTGGAACAAAAGAAAATACCCTCTTTCCCTCCCATAGGTAGGCATACTGAACAGTAAAGTGAAATATTTGCATATGCATATTGCATGGTTTTACTTTTTCTGTCAAAACACCATGCATTCACCTAACCGTCCACTTTAAAATTAATGGTAGTTATAGGTTAAAATTACATAGCAATTGGAGTGATAGGTTAGAGATGTGTTCAGGTGTCATTAAGCGTAGGAGCTATTGTTATTTGTCTGCATTACATCCCGGGACTCACGCAGTTCTTCCACGTACCATCAGTATATCGAACGTCCTTTCACGTACCCTTGAGGTATATAGAAATGTAATTCATGTTATCGATTTTATATCGGAAGGCCCCTTGTGTATGATTATGCATTAGACAACACTACTACCGATTCGAGCTCCCACGTACCTTAAGTATATCAGGAGACCCCACTAGGATACCTTATCCATCTGAGAAAATCCCTTTGGCCATCTTGCTTGGAGCCATACACCAAAAACAACATTCGGGGAGATTACTATGCACGTACCCTAGAGGTATATCGCGAGTGGCACCTTCTTGACAATCCTGGTGAGAGACCTGACTATTTGAACTCCTCATATCATTTTAAGTGTGCTTGTTTGACCTATAGCCTCTATAGGGAAAATTTTCGGTGTGTTTTCTAGTTTTTTAGACCCTAGATTAGATAGGAATTGTACAAATAGGCTGAGTTAATATAGTCCAGAAGAGTACGGGGCTTGCCACCCGATTTTATTCCTGGTTCAGGAGAAAATCCAATGGAAGCTATCAACCAAGGAGCTATTACCACCTCCCAAGTGGGAGATAACATGGCTGCAAAAAGTGGAGGACCATATTCTTCACACTCGACTCCCTTGGTCCAACAACCTTCTCAGGAAAATACCTCGTTCCATTATCCCATAGAAGGTCATGCTGATGATACTACCCATCTGGATTATGGTCCCAATGCTCCATTTTGGGATATCTCTATAGGACAGGCCATTGCCTCATTTGGAACCCATTTAAACTCTCCTAGAGAAGTTTCTCTACAAGAAGAAAAATGTAGACAATACCACGCAGCCATTCTCCATGCTCAGAAGATTGAAAGAAAAATAGATGACATATTGGGCACACCACCATCACGTTCCATAGCTGTTCCTGTGGGATACTGTTCACTTGTCGATTCTATGAGACCCATTGAACCTATTATAGATCGCATAGTAACACCACACAACCCAAGTCAAACTACCAACCCCACCACCTCCTATGTTATGTCTGTTCCCAATCTTCCCAGGTATTCTGCACTTGGGACCCAACCTTCAATTCTCGTTTCGTCGTTACCTTCTAATGTTGAGGGGAAACCCCCAGCATGACATACATTATCTGGCACCGGAATTGTACTTAGGGATACCCATACATATTGCAGGAGGTGCTGAAGGACCGCCTCATGGTGGTCCTCCCCCTAGGGGGGCCTAATGGTCTCGGAGGGCCTAGTGGATTTCCTCCTTATGGTCCTAATGGTCTTGGTGGTCCTGGGGGGCCTAGTGGCTTTCCCCCTAATGGCCCTGGAGGGTCTGGTGTCCCTTCTCTTAGTGGTTCCAGAGGCTCTAGAGGTTTACCTCCTAGTGGCCCTCGAGGGACTGGTCGTCCGCCTCTTGGCGGTCCCAGTGGTCCTGGTGGTCCCAATGGTCCTACTGGTCCCAGAGGCCCTGGTGGTCCTCCTCCCGGAGGCCCTAGTGATCCTAATGGTCCTGATCCCGGAAATCAACCCCTTGCAGGCAGATTTTTCGTTAGTTCTTCCTCACAACAACCTGTTTATCAATCCGCTTACGGTCCTACTGGTAATTATATGCCATATCAATATTACTAGTATGTGCAACCTAACCAAAAGTTACCTTTCCTAGCAACTTTGGACTTTCCTGACTTGTGCAAGTTGATTAATGACCCCATTCGACATAATCCCTTGTGGCCTCCCATTCCAGTAAAGTTACCATCGGACAGCCCAAAGCTCGATGGGAAGCAAGGAGACGATCTGAAAAACCATGTTATGACATTCCATTTGTGGTGTTCTTCAAACTCCCTCATGGATGATTCAGTTCAGTTAAAAAAATTTCAGTGAACTTTGACCGCTACAGCCACGAAGTGGTACCATTAGAGAGAATTTGAGGTCAAAAATGGGCCTGAAAAGAACCAAAATGTACTATAAAAATCAACCAATTACATTCTAGTAGATGACATCATCCCCCATGGTTGAGGTGGCATTGCATGAGTTAAGAATGTTTATTTGTCACATTTTCTATGGTTGATGAAAACCCATAGTTAACCAAGGTAGTGGTATAAGTACTTTTAAGTCATAAAGTGAAGTACTCATAATAAAAATCATTTCACACTTTTTCATAAAATAATATTATTGTTATTTTCAAGTAAAATACTTACAATTCACTTTCTCATAAAATAATATTATTGTAATTTTCAAGTAAAGTACTCATAATTCATAAAAATGTCTTTTCACATTTTTTTTTATAAAATAATATATTGCCATTTTCAT
>LPNX010126345.1:90770-116449 GCA_001517045.1 Pseudotsuga menziesii | reverse complement strand
AATAAATTAAATTCATGAATGATATTTATATGAAAAAAATATGTTAGTTATGCATATAAATTAAATTAATTTTTGTTTAATTTTATTTACAAGTTCAACATAAATAAATGCAAAAGGACAATAAATTTTTGGGAATTTACAATGAATCTTAGTCACATCATTGTAGAGTTATTTTATTAATTTTATTTATAGTCAATTTAGAAAAGTAACTCAACCATGGTTATTTATATTGTGCATAAAAAGTAGTGTAGGAGGTGAGTTGTCATATATACCTACCCGATAAAACCCTTAATTCATAATATTTTAATATATCTTATATTTTTGTAGTACATCTCTTAGGAGGCCCATTTTTTACCTCAAATTCTCTCTAATGATTGAACTCCCACAACATTCGTTTGTGGATTTTGGCTCATTGGCAACCATGTTTCTTACACACTTTCAGCTCCCTATCCATTATGAAATGGGTACTGATCTCTTAACCTCTCTATGACATAACACCTCCACCCATATATCCGATCATATCCATGAGTGGAGAAGGCATAGAAGGCTTATTAAGGCCCCTATTCTGGATTATTTATTAGCTGATTGGTTTACCAAATCTTTGTTTCCTCCAATTGCCCGTTATGTGGCTATGGGCGGTGTCGTTACTGAAGAGAAGGCTATTAGTCGAGCCCAATAGCTAGACTTGGTCTATTCCAAGTATGGAACTCTTTATGACTTGATTCCTCAAGTTCCTCACCCAAGCACTGATCCCGCCAAGCCACTAGCAGAAGTACCTATTGATGGGATTGTTGGTTCAATCTAGTCCCCGTCAGCAGCAAAACCTGCCAAGCAACCCCAGACTGCCACCCCTACTCCTTCGACTCCTAAGTTTTTTGCCAAGGTCAATTCTATTCAAAGTACTCAAACCTCGGGCAATAATAAAAAGAAGGGTAAAAATAAGAATAAAATATCCAGAAACCAACAAGAGAATCCAAGACTAACCAACAACGATAACGATAAAGGGAAGAGAAAGGAAAAATATTCATGTCTGCTATGCAGAGGTGACCATTTCTCAAAAGAGTGTCCCCATCGGGACGAAATCTCCCAATTTCTGAAATCAAATCCCGCACCTGCAGTACTCACAGATCCTTTTCCCTCTCAGCAACAATTGATAGACCACATGTCTAATCAGGGTAACTCTAGTTTGTTAGAGGAAATTGGTATGATGTCCTTGAATACCATTAATCTGCAAACTCGAAGTCAGAATTATGACAAAACCACAGACAAGAAAGAATACCATTATTCTTTAGGGAAAGCTCCATCCACTAGTTCTCCGGAATCCTCGTCTACTATTCCCCTATCCATCAAGAGGCCTACTCTCAACATGATTTTGTGTCCACCCAAGAGTACTCTTCGGAAGGTTGTATTTAACCCGAATGCTCGAGCTGCTCAATTTTATAATGTAGTTGAAGATCTCGCTCAGGCACCTTGTGCAATGTCTACCTTAGAAGTACTCCAAATTTGTCCTACATAGCACAAAAACTTGTTAACAACATTAGGATCTTTAGAATCGGATAATACTAATTTGATTCATTTCAATGTTGAGAACTATAATTCTAGGTTACCTCATAAAATTGCTTTTCAGATCATTATGAAAGTAGTTGGAAAGAAATTTTTTCGAACGGTACTAGATGAAAGAGCTTCGACCTTCGTTTTGTCTCTGTCTTGTTGGAAAGCTCTCGGCTCTCCTGAGATTGTAACATCACCTACGAACCTGAAGGCCTTTGATGGATGAGGTTTTCATCCCCATGGTCTCATATCATCCCTAGCAGTCGAGCTTGGGGGAAAAACCGTTTCCATTCAAGTAGAAGTGGTAGATGCCTCGTTAGATTACAACCTCCTTCTAGGAATAAATTGGTTCTATGCCATGACTGTTGTCACTTCAATAGTATTCCAAACAATCCAATTTCTGCATCTAAAGAGAATTGATACCATTGACTAGCTTGATTTCTGCATATCGAATGTTACTCCCTCCACAACTAATAACATCCCCATGTTAGGCCAGTCCCCTCCTCCTTACTAGTCGATTGGGGTAGGCATGTTGAAGGATTCATCTCTTATGGGGATTTTTACATCCACTCCTCCTAACACAGATACCGTGACAGTCCACATGACCGCCTCATTTGATTATGAGCCTAAGGGTAAACAAGTTGTTGAGTCCACCTTGTTGAGTTCACATGAAGCAATGTATGACACCATTCAAACCTTTTTCGATGATCACACTGATGACCTTCATCTAGTGGCTTTGGATCCTTACCATTTACCTTATTGGTTAGAACCTTCTCTTCCTATTCTAGATTATCTCTTGGAGATTTTTCCTTCCGACGATTCTATTCTGGAGATCATGAGTACGGATGAGTCCATTTGGGAGGATCACCATCATAGATCCATGTTCCTCCCTAACACCAGTTTGGTTAACCATGATTATGCATCCCTGTTTCCTACTGATATTGTCAACGTACCCCAAAGTCCCATATTGTTTCAAGACACATATTCTAAAGGAAACCTTTGCAACATTACTCAGACGAATCCGATTGACATATCATCCAAGCCTAATACCATCGAGCATGTTCATGTTGGGCAGAACTGCTCGACAGATGAATCTGAAGCATACAAGGCACTTTTCAAAGAATTTCATGATATTTTTGCCTGGTCCTGTGAAGAGATGCCAGGGATTGACCCATCCATTATGGTCCATGAGATTAAAACCTATCCCATAGCTAAACTTGTCAGGCAAAAACTAAGGCAATTCCATCCTCGAAAGGCTGCAACTATTAAAGCTGAAATAGAGAAACTTCTCAAAGCTGGGTTTATTTATCCCGTACCCCTGACAGAATGGGTATTGAACATTGTCCCTGTCAATAAAAAGCAGGGCACTATTAGATTCTGTAATTTGAATAAAGCTTGTCCCCAGGACAACATTCCTACTCTGCACATCGATCAGATTATCGACAACTGTGTTGGAAGTGTCATCTTCTCATTTATGGATGGCTTCTCTGGCTATAATCAGATTGAGATATTACCCACCGATCAGCACAAGACGATATTCATTTTCCCATGGGGAACCTTTGCATATAAGAAGTTACCTTTTGGCTTGAAAAATGCTGGCGCCACGTTCCAATGTATGATGTCCTATGCGTTTAATGATATTAAACATATTGTTGAACCGTACCTTGACAACCTCCCCTCTCATTCATAGTGATGGGAGGACCACCCTGGTCATCTTAGAGAGATATTCTTGAGATGTCGTCATTATAATATACGGCTTAATTTGCATAAATGTGTTTTTTGTGTTGAAATGGGACGTCTGCTAGGTTTTGTGTTCTCTAAAGATGGCATCCAGATTGATCTCTTGAAAATTGCCACCATTTTAGCTCTACCAGCCCCAACTAATCTTCTTGAACTCTAAATTTTGCAAAGGAAAGAAAACTTTCTCCACCGTTTCATATGCAATTTCACCAAGAAAATGCACAGTTATATGCGTCTCCTCAAGAAGAACACCCCGTTATTCTAGGATGACCAAGCCCAACACACCTTTGATAATCTTAAACATGCTTTGACTCATTCACCCATGATACACCCTCGAGATTATTCAAAGGACTTTACCCTATATATTGTGGCCTCCGCTACTACCATCGACATGGTTTTGGTGCAGGAAAATCCCAACGGCCAGGAGCACGTGATTTACTACACTAGTAAGAATCCCATGGATTCTGAAATCCAATATTCACATGTGGAGAAGTTAGAATTGGCTACAGTCATTGCTGTACAAAATTTCGTCACTACATTTTGCTTCTCACAATCACTGTATTGGTAGAACAGAACCCTATGTATTACATCCTGAATCATCAGGTGCTCGGGGGCAAGTACTCCTGATGGATATTCATACTTTAGGAGTTTGATCTAGAATTTTCCAAAGCCACATCAAAGAAATCCTTGGTCTTTGCCAAGCTCATGTGTGATCTTTCTTGTGCTTCGACAGAATATGAGCCCAATGATTCATTTCCGGATGAATTCTTGTTCCTGATTAGCACTACATATCCATGGTATGGATATTTGCTTGCTTATCTCCAAACACAATGATTACAGCCGCATTTATCCCGTGATGATCACCACCGTATCCGTCACCACACAAAATACTATCTGATCCTAAATGATACCTTGTATACACGTGAGATTGATTCTATTCTCTGGCGATGCCTCACCCATGAGGAGGATGAACACGTGTTGAATGATTGCCACTCTGAAGCATGTGGCAGTCATTTATCTGGGATGGATACAACCCAAAAAATCCTTCGCGCTAGCTATTTCTGGCCTTCCGTCTTCAAAGACCGTCATGAGGCTGTTAAGAAATGCCCACCTTGTCAACATTTTTATCCTAAAAAGTGCACCCATCCTACTCTGCTACACCCTGTCATTTCCGTTGGCCCATTTTCCAAATGGGGGTTTGACTTTATGCACTATAAGGCTACCTCAGTCGGGGGGCATGGTTACATCATTGTAGCCATTGACTATTTTACAAAATGGGCTGAGGCCATGCCTACATATGCATAAGATGGTAAGACTGCCGCTCTATTCTTGTTCAATTATATCATAGCTATATTTGGAGTCCCACAGTGCATCGTTATTGATCACGGATCACATTTCAAGAATCAAATGATGGAGGAACTGAGTGCCAAGCTAGATTTTTGCCATGAAAACTCTACGCCATATTATCCACAAGCTAATGGTTAGGTAGAGGCCATTAACAAAGTTTTGAAAACTATGCTTTGTCAAATGGTTGGAGATCATAAATCCAACTGGCACCACATTCTTTTCTCCACTCTTTGGGCTTATAGGACTTCGATGAAAACAAACACTTGTTTCACGCCATTCCAGCTTATCTATGGACTCGAATCTGTATTACCGATTCAATGTTAGATTCCATCTTTACAACTTGCCATCGAACTTCTCCCAGACACTTCCGCAGAGGAAGAGAGATTTTTGTACTTTAATAACCTTGACAAGATCTGGAGAGATGCTGCCTTGGCTAATGAGGCACATAATAAATGCGTCAAGGTGCAGTATAATGAATCCGTCCAACCTCGTGCCTTTAACCACGAGGGTGACCTAGTTTTGACTTACGACCAGAGATATGACAAACTAGGGAAGGGTAAGTTCAAGTCTATGTGGTACGGACCTTTCGTAATTTCTAAGGTTTTAGAGAAAGGAGCCTACGAGCTTGTTGACTACAATGGAATCCCTTTGGGGAAACCTCGCAATGGGTTGTACCTGAAAAGGTACTATTCCCAGGTCTTTCTTGGATGGTATCTTGTATATATGTATATTGCTTGAATTTTAGTGTGCTTTTAGTATTTTCAAGATGGTTTTGAGTTTAGTGTCTGCATCTATTTATACCATGTTTTGGTCATGCAGAGCAAATGGATTTCTATGGCTTCGCTGATGGTGCTTGCCACCACACCTTGAATCTTGCCTCAGCTACTTGGGTCCTCTATTCCCCAGCTGAAGATTTGGTCAGTTCAGGAGTGGTTTGATTTGGTACTGATACCAATAACATCGCCGAGTATCAATCAGTCATAGGTATTCTAACTGAAGCTGTCTCCCATGAAGTTCACAATCTGGTAGTCTTTATGGACTCCCAACTTGTGGTTTGTCATCTAAACCATGTCTACACCATTAGAAATCTTATGCTTCTCTGCCTCTTATGGAGAGTACGCTTGCTAGAAAAATCATTTGAAACCATCACTTATAGGCATATCCCTAGGGAACATAATGTAGTTGCTGACTCATTAGCTAATTACATCCTAGATTAGCATATTGCCCATTCATGACATTGAAATCAAATATGGTCCATTGTAAATAAACATTTAAATATACATAAAACTCATGTAAAATACATTCACCATTTGAGACATATAAACACTAGGAATAAGTCTATATATATATATATGAACAAGTTTACAAAAATAGGTCTCGAGACCTCATCTGAAGCACATAGGCTTTCAAGAAAAAATAACCATACAAAATCCTGAAGCTGTCAGCTTTCAGTAGATATCTCATACACACAATGTCTAGTGATGCTTGTGGTAGCAAATCACTACCTGGGCTACTCGACGTAGCAGCCTACTAAATCAACTTGGTACTCCTTTTGTAGGTCTCTGATACCTTAGAGGGAGGTCATAAATGGAAGCATCTGGGATGTCTAAGGTCAACCTCTCCAGGTTTTCCTCTAAATCCCCGATGATATCATTGCCCTGCAGTACAAAGTGGGCCCCAACTCATCTATCCAATGGAGAAGCTCCTCCAGGTCGTGCTGCTCCAACATCTGGATGAAAATATCTAGGTCTCATTACTTAACATAAAAAGTATAAAACATCAAAAAACATAAAAAAACATTTCATCCATTTTAGGGTTTCTTGCTTCTTATCGATGTCACCCCACTGTCTGCCAGGTGGGAGTAGTAGGTCAGGATCTCCGCTGAAGTCTGTGCCTGCAGAACCATAATCCTCCACCATGAGGATTTGTTCTCGGAGCCATCTAAAGAACGGGTCATCGAACTTCACCTTCCCCCTGCTCGCTCCAGTACGAGCCATAATCTGGACCCACCTCAGCATACAGGGGTCCCGTGCTGTCAGTTCTGTGAAGACCACCTAAGGTCTCATCTGTGGTACCCGCTCGAAGAAGAAGTAGGCTAGAATGGAACCAAAGCCAAGATACTTCAGTTCTCCTTATCGACACTTAGTCAGCTGATCTTTGAATATCGGAAGCATGGCTTCCACCCAGTTGAATGCCGTAGGTGCCATGGCCTCTATGGCATATAACATGTGTGCCCTAGAAGCCTGGTGTACACCCTGACTCCCGGACACTCTCTGGATAGTAAATAGGATAGTTCGTAAAGGCCCATCCATCACTGCTCTGATGGGGATTTTCTTCCCTGATGTCCTCGTCTCTGGGGCACAGTGACAGTCTATCAACTCTTGCGTGGTAATATCCCCTCCTCGGGAACCTGGTAGTGAGATGGGGGAACCCCATCTCGAGAGTCCAGTTAAGAATTAGATGTCCTCTACCTCCACTGTCAGAATATGGGCCCCAAGCTCGAAGTACTGCTACTCCAGATTCCACATCCGAAGTATGTGCTCTAGCAACCACTCATGTGATACCATGCTTGGGGTCTGGAAGAATTTCAGGAGCCCATAGTCTCGTAATGTGGCTATACATCCCGCATTTCTTTCAGCAAAAGTGTCATCATTGTCATGTTGTCTTTCTTTCCATATCACCATGATTGAGCAACAAAGACCTGCCAAAAACAATCATAACACATATTAGAATCATCATTAATCATTTAAATTCAAAAGAATGATTTATTTTGCTTGTGCTACCATTTTTAAATCTCCACGGCCGGCATCGCCTATGCACCATTAGAGATAAGCGGTGGCACTGCCTATTAGCCTTGTTTTAGGCACGGTTCTTGTGAGGTACCGCGTATCCCCCAAGGGGTAGGCGCGATGCCCATTTCCATGGTTTAAGCACTTGCCATACAGGCCCAAAACCCCATCAAAACTCAAAATAAAGACTATGAAGAGAAAGAGTAGGGTTTTAACTATTACCTGGAACTGACGGTGCTCAAATCCGATGGTGGGAACTCCCAATATCAACAGCTAAAGATTTGACGAGGAAAGTGCTCCAAATGTTCTCCACTACGGGTAAATAGTAAAATGATTTGATTTTTTACTATTTACATTGCTTATATAGGCATTTTTTGGTTTGATATGCTATAGTTTTGATTTAAAATCACTTTTTCTTGAAATTTATCTGTCGTGATTCCTTAATGTTAGTCATGAGCGCATTTCACACTTGTTTTTTGAGTAGATTGCAGGATAGAAGAACCATAGCAACAAGATTTGGGAGTTTGTTTATGACTTTTTCGTACTTCCATAGAACGAAAAAATTCGATGAGTGTTTGTTATGACACTTTGGTCATGCTCTTGAAACCTAGTATCAAAGGTTCGAGTCCATTTCTAATTCTTTCCAGGCTCATAAAAATTCGACATTGTGTAAAGAAACTTCATGGAGTCTTCTTTCACCTCTTTTCAGGTTCCTTAAACATGAAAAGATTGTCGAGTCCATTTACGATTCTTTCTAGGGTTGTAAAAATTGACACTGTGTAAAGAAACCTCATGGAGTCCTCTTTAAACTCTTTTTAGGCTCCCTAAATACGAAAAGATTGTCAAGTGATATCGTCTTCTTCATGCTCGTTAAATCATTTGAAGAGTCATCTCTATGACGGTTGGTTATCTCTTTTTTGGTTCGGATAGACTATTTATGAAAAAGGAACACTCCAGCTAATCATGATTGGAAGAGTTCTCTAAGGTATGATTTTACACTTTTTTGAGCCTTGGATACTAAATCATACGAAAAAGGACCCCTTTTGGAGTCTTCTTCCATAATCGTTCAGACTCTCTAAACATGAAGGATACTGAGTTTTCTTTCATTGGACTCGTTAAATTAAACATTGAGAGACCCATTTTGGGAACGAACCCCTCCTCTCTCAGGTTCATAAAACATATGAGTCTGGACTTGTCTTCGGACAAGCTATACCGAGTGTTTGTTACCCTCTTTGAACTCGTAAAACCAAAAAGAGGCACTCATCGATCATGATGGGGAAAATGGGAAGGGAATCATTTTGCAATAAATGGAAGTAGTTTGTCGTTACCTTTTAACATGGCACTTGTCTGCATATCATGTCAGTCAATTGGGTGTTCAATTGATCTTTGTGATGATCCACTTTCATGAGTCATGCCACTCCTTTGAGTCTTTCAAAAGAATGCATTGTCCACTGTCATATTGTGTATTTGTCCCATTTAGTCATGTTGCCAAGTCTTTTGTCGTGCTGCCCGATGTTCAAAGGGAAGTTGAAGAATTTTTTTCCTCTGTAGTCAAAATAGTCTCTGTGTCAGTAGTTTTGAGTCAGTCCTATGGTTACTACATTCACATCATTCTAGAACTATGTTTCGATTTTCATGTCGTCGATATGGGACTCATCATGGCCCTCCTTCGACGAGACTATTCCCATCGACATCAACTCATCATCCGAGAAATAGTCTTAGAAACAAAAAACTTAGTACCTTGAGATCTGTATGCCTTAATGACAGATTCTCTCACTCTCGACATAGGTTCACATCATTCACCTTTGATAGATAGAATCAACTGGGTTTTCAACATTAGGACATCTATTCACACTCAGTAGATTGTACTAGGGTACCTTGGGAATCATTAACATCAGTGGTGAGCTCCCTCACACTTGTTAACTGTTCACATCATTGGCCGGTAATCAAGTGGTTTCTACCATGTTTGACTTCAGATCATTGTAATCACATGGATAGAATCATACTTTGTGAAAGTCGAGATGAAGACCTTGGGTATTTGTTTAAAGCACTCATTGCTTTTCCCTAGGTTTCGATGGAGTTTTGTATATCTATCATGGATCCACATTTGTATGGTCGCGGCTATGCTCAAATTTGCATCTGTATAACATAGATCTACGTTGTATGTCTGGTAGCTATGTCCAATTATGAGTCCTCTATCACATGGATCTACGTTGTATTCTAGTAGCCATGCTTGTTTATTCCTCCCATGGATTTTCCTTGTATTGGTCTGTAGCCATGAGTTGGTTACTTGTGTCTATGAGTCAAAAATATTGATGTACTATAGATGCCTACTTAACGACATGCTCCGATCGAGCTGACATTTTCACATCGTAGCAATGAATTTTTCTCTCAAAGCTCTCATTTATCGTATCCCTCTAAGACTCATGCTTTGGGGGGCATCCTGTTTTACCAAAATCCTGTCACCACCATGTGATAAGATCCTTGAATTACATATTTTCCATTAATCCCAGCACTTGGAGAGAAAACCCATGTTGTTTGTCAATCTTTCATGAAAATACTCAGCATCGCGCTTTCCCTATTAACCATGAGCGATACCTTGCTTGCACCTCCTGTATCTTGTTTACCATAAGCAGTGCCACGGCTTATAGCCTTTGGTACATAAGCATTTTTAACCTGAACTGCTCTATCATAAGAGGCAAAAAGAAGTACTCTAGGTAAAATGGGAAAAAGAGAAGTTTCTCAAGGCTTCTAGATCATGAGCCTCGTGTCCTCCCTTATCCCTATCATTATGTGTCATTTGAGCTTGAGATCCCCCATCATAGGATATTAGAGGCCACCTCATCCACAAATATCCCAACCATTCCTATCCATTGAGCCTTATAAATACAAGCTCATGTCCATTTTTTAGGAGAACTTTAGAGGTATTGTTATGTTGTTGGATTGACCACTTGGCCCAAGCAATTTGAGAGTATAGAGAGCAAAGTTGGAGCTTACGGGGATGAAGTGTTGGTTTCATGGATATGCACATCAACACTAAGGCTTAATTGGTTGTAAACTTCTCCATTCATCGTAATGCAAAGCTGATTTCCATCTCACATTACTGTTGTTTTGATTTCCCATGTAAATGTTGTTGGATTCCTTAGTCACTAACATGGATAAATAGATTATTTTCTAGTAGCTTTGATGTGTTTGCATGTTTGATCTGATTGCAAGTACACAGGTTCACTATCGAAGCAGCATTCTAGGTATCTACGACATCCAGGGAGGGTCTTCATCCTTTTTCATTCACTCATTTGTTCTGAATCTGAACCATTCCGACCAGAGGAACAACTTCTGTCCACAGAAGGTGAAATATTCCTGCTTACAAATGGTACGTCTTTTGTGGGTGTAGCCTTTGAAGGTATTAATGAAATAATCATGAAATGGGTTTTTTTATAGAATGTAGAGGCCAGTATCTTCTAGTGCACCATATAATATTTTTTTAAATGATTATGAATTGAAAATTTTATGGGAAAAACACTAACAACATGTATTTTGAGCTGAGTTAGGACACAATAGAAATTAAAAACAAATAGGAAAATATAATATTTTTTTATAAAAATTACATGTTTAGAATCTGTAGAAAAAATGCTATTTATGTTTAAGATTTCGTCAAAAATGGTTATGTCTAGGATACTGTAACGAGTGTGTAAACAGGGACTTCTTCAGAAAATGGGGGAAATGCCCAATTAGCTATGGTTTATCGTATACCATAGCACAGGTTTCGTATTATCGAAGAAAATTCCAAACCATACACATAGGACTATTGGTGACATGCGAGCAAGTGAATTGGCATGTTTAATTTCAAATTATATTTCCTGCCTTGTAGAATTAACAAACGTGTGTGAGTTATATAGCTAAAAAACACGTGCACATTTTATAACTCCAAAATGCGAGCACGTTATATAACTATAACACACGAATGCATGTTGTAGAGATAAAAATATAGCACTATATGTAATATATCAAATGTATGGACAATAGTTTAGAGGGGTGGGGAAGGGTCAAGGGCCTAGAAGATGTTGGAAGTTCAAGTGGGGATGGTTGATAGTTGAGAGGGGGTTGGGAATGGTCAAGGTCCTAGGAGGATGTTGTAAATTTGAGTGGAGAAAGATGAATGTAATGGAAACATTATGGGTTACAAGGGTGAAGGGGAGTGGGGATTGAGAGAATTATTAGGAGGAGGAGAGGTGTTTTAGAGATATTGAGGGAGTGATAGAAGGTGTGTGTGTCTCTGAGGAGTGACAGGGGAACATATACAAAGAGAGAAAGGGGAAGGTTCACACATGTAGAGAGAGAGAGAGAGAGAGAGAGAGAGAGAGAGAGAGATGGATGGTGTCAAATACAGAGGGTGGAGGGTTGAGAGATGGAGAGAGAGAGAGAGGGAGGTTGTGAAAGAGAGAAACATGAAGAGGGAGGGTGAAAAGAGATAGCCTGAGGGAGTGGGACGGGCACACATTGAGACAGAGAGAGAGAGAGGGAGGGAGGGGTAATGGCACAATGGGATGGTAATTAAGGGAGAAGGGAGGGTGATATTGATAGAGGGAGGTAAATAGAAGGTGGAGAGAGAGGGAGAGACAAAGGGAGTTTGTGAGAGAAGGGGGGAAACACACACACAAATATTATGTGGGAGGAGGGGGATGGGTGAGAGATAGAGGGAGAGGGGGAGGGGTGAGAAATAGAGAGAGAGTGATAGAGGGAAGGATAGTGAGGGGGGTATAGAGAAGGTGGGGAGAGATTGTGAGATATGGGAAGTGAGGGAGGGACACACACACACACACACATATATATAGAGAGAGATAGATTACATGGGAGATAAAGGATGGGAGGTGTGAGAAACAATGAGAGAGGGGGGTGGGAGGAGCAATAAAGAGAGAGTGATGTAGGGAGGGATAGCGAGGGAGGTATAAATAACATGGAGAGAGGTTTTGAGAGACAAGGAGTGAGGGAGGGACACACACACACACATATAGATAGAGAGAGATAGAGAGGGAGGCTGTGAAAGAGAGAAGAGGGAAAGACACACACACATACACATAGAGATAGTGAGAGATGGAAATACAAAGGAACGAAGGGCCAGTGAGTAAGGAATAGAGGGATAGTGAGTAAGGAACATGTGTATCCATATATGCCAAAAATATTATTTAGGGATTAAGTCTTGGATTTCCTCCCTCGACCATGTTGAGGCCTTAATACCCATATCTAATGCTCAAAACCTATTAAAGGCATGTGCATGTTTTCTTAGAGACCAAGCATACATTGATTAGGTCATATGTGGTGCTTCAAGTCATATTCCCTGAATCATGTCTCATAGGTCCCATACCTGCTGCTCAAAACCACCTATTTCTACTAACATCCGTGTTCATAGTCCAAACATATCTATGAGATTCCATGTGTGATTTTTTAAGACATCCTTCCTATGCATAGATTCCTGAAAGATTTAGTTGGGGCCTAAGGCCATAGTTTCCTCCCCTAACCATGTCTATGGCCTTGAGATGCATACCTAGTGCTCAACAAATTATGGTGGCATGCATATCCCGATTAATATTCAAATGATTCACTTTCAATGTCATGTGTGGTGGTTCAGGGCATCAATTTTGGCCCTAAATGGTTAACAACTTCCTTTAAGGCCTAAGGACCAAGTGTTTAGCCCTTCCCATGTGAAGGGGCCTAATATATGTACTTATTGCTAAAAATGTTATAATGGAACTAGTATAATCATTTCAAGGTAAATGAAAACATGGAAGGATCTATTGAGTTTGTTCAACACATCATTCTTGGATCTATATGGATAGAATCGTCTTCTAGGGACTAAGGCCTAGGTTTCCTCCTTTATTATGTATAAGGTCCCAAGACACATACGTATTACATAGAAACCCCTAATGGTTCCCATATCTGTTATTAGCCAAAATGGCACTTCTCCATCCAAGTGCTAACATTCATCATGTCGTTACACAAAAGGACAATTAGGATTGAAGTGGTCAAAACACTATAGACGTGCATGACCTTTGATGAATTATCTTCAGACCAACCTTATATATTTTTATTCTAATTTTTGGGTTGCACACGTGACTATGTGCATTGCAACTCACGTGCCATACATGACTATGTGTTAGAATAATCAAACCATAGTTACCTACCTTAGACATTAATTAAGTCATTTTTTGTCTTATTACCTAGTTTCCTAGATTCCACTCTATGCTAGTTGCCTTCTACATGTCCTAGAAGTCAACACATGCTAAAAATGAGTCATGGAGTGCTTGAGAAACATCCTGGAAACTCATTTTAGCATTTCTTCTTTATTCCAAATCCTCCAAAGTGCATATCTACTTTTTTTGAAAAGCTGACTATTTTATTGAGATTTAAGGCAAAAGGACAAGCTAGACTAGGTGTAGTTGACTTGTTTTTTTCCCACATCATCTTCCCTAATTTTCTCCTAATAAAAGCATGTATGAGTTTTCTTTCCATCCCTATTAATCTTGCATACTTGACTTAGCCAATTTGTGAGCATCTTGGTGGATTTGGAAACTACTTTATGCACCTATAGGGGATTTGACTAGATTTAGTAAGCCTTCTTTTTGACCTTTTCGAATGGCATCCATATGCATTCAAATATCTCATGTAATTATATATTTCAGCAGCCTATCACTTCATAAGGTTGTCTATTGTACACTTACTCAATACAGATTAGTGTTATGCTCGAATTTCAGTCTCCTTTGGTGTAAATTTTGCATGTTTGATTAGCAATTTTGTGAGTTTAATTTTTCTATCTCTTGGTTTCAATTTCCACATGGTATCAAAGCCTTTGTAGATCAATTTATCTCCTTCCATATTTCTATTGCAAGTTTGACATCTTGACTGGGAGCATATTCTGCTGACTGAAGGGTACAGTTTCTGAGCTATGGACCAATCTTAGAAGATCATCTTGACTCTATTCAATTTCTTTGAGTGGAAAGTTGAGATGGAGATATTTTTGAGAGCGAAAGGTCTCTACAGGGTGACTATGGAAACTGAGGCAAATCCCAATGCAGCTGTAGAGAAACTCAAATGGCACAACAGGAGGGATGAGGCCTATGGTCTTTTGTGTCTAAGCATTTCAAGAGACCTCCTCTTCCATCTTGATGGATTGACATCACCTAATGAAGTGTGGGAGAAGCTTGTAGATATTTTTAGAAAGACACATGAGATGAGAGGACATCAAATCAAGAATGAGCTGATCTCCTTTAGTCCCAGTAGCTTTGAATCCTTGCAACTCTATTTTTCAAAGTTTAAAGCCCCTTTTTTGTAGCTAAAACAGTGTGGGATCGAAAAGAAGGAAGAGAAACTAGTTTTTGCCATACTCTCTAAGCTTGGCCCTCACTATTTAGTGTTTGTTTCAACCTTCCATGCCACCAAGTTGACAGCTCGAGCTTGGAAGATGCCTAAGCTTGCAGATTTCATGGAATCCCTCACATAGGAACAAGATAAGTTGGTGATGATGGGCACCATCAAACCTTCCAAATTCCAAGATTTGGTTGCTGGAGATTCAAGGGTGGATTAAAAAAGCAATAAAAAATATAAAAATCCACCCGAGCAAAAGAGAGACAAGAACAAATCTCAAGAGGAGCCCCAAGGTTCCAAGAAGAACTCTCAGAAGAAGAAGAACAAAGGAGAAATGAGCAAGTGTGCATACTGCAGTAAGGGCTATCATCCTAAGAGATCTTGTATGAAGAATAAAATTGACATATAGACCCAACTCTTGGAGAAGAATAACATCTCCTTTCCTGATTTCTCAAAGAAGAGGGAAGGAGGATCAAATTCAGAGGACAGAGAGAGAGAGTACATGCCTTGGTTGCTAGCACATCAAGCTCACCTTGCTTCATCATAGACTCTGGAGCTTCTAGAGATATGGTTTCGACAAAAGAGTCATTCTCCTATCTTGACATGTCGAAAGGTCCACCAATAGTTTTGGGAGATGACTCTCTCACTGACAGTTTGGGGAAGGGAAGGATTGATCTTGACCATGGTAAGTTCAATAATGTGTTATATGTTCCAGGTCTTGGCTCTAATCTCTTTTCAGTGTATCGGATGACTCACACTTAGTCTCCAAAGAAGGTCATCTTCTCCCCTGATGATGTTGAAATCACTGATATTTCGAATGGTAAAGTCATAACAAAAGGTGTTGTTGATCACACTTCAAAGGTATACATGTTTTCCCATTTTCTACCCTACTCAAACCCCTCTGCTCTTTTGATTCATGCTAATTAGGCAAGAAATATTTGTTATGAATTATTTGGCCATCTTAACTACAAGTATCTTTCTTATTTGAGTGAAAAATATATGGTCATAGGGTTACCAAAGATCAAGTTTTCTAAGGGAGTCTGTTAAGGTTGTATCCTAGGAAAACACACAGAGCACAAATATGAGAGAGCTAGTCATGAGAGAACCTCTGCACCTCTTGAGTTGATCCACAGTGACATTTCTGGTCCATTCCCTCATACATCCATGATTAAAGCCAAATATTCACTGACCTTCATAAATGACTTTTCCAGGTATTGTTGGGTTCACTTCCTAAAGCATAAGCCTGAAGTTTTTGACCTCTTCAAAGTATTTAAAGCCTTGGTTGAAAACTATTCTGGGAGGAAACTCAAGATCCTCAGATCTAACAATGGTGGTGAGTATGTCAAGTATGAGTTCATTCAGTATTGTAAATATGTAGGTATTCATATGTAGCATTCGATCCCTTACACACCACAACAAAATGGTGTTGCTGAGAGAAATAACCGGTCACTGAAGGAGATGGCAACCTGCATGATGGAGGCTAAGAATTTGCTACCAAAGTTTTGGGTCAAGGTTATAAAATGTGCATCCTACATCTAGAATAGGGTGCCTCATAAGTATCTTGATGGTATGACTCCTTTTGAAGCTTGGAGTGGGCACAAGCTAGATGTGACCCATTTTAGGATTTTTGGCTCAAAGGTTTGGGCTAGAATTCCAACTGAAAAGAGAAAGGCTTTGCAACCCAAAATCCAAGAGTGCCTATTTGTTGGGTATTTTGAAGATTAAAAAGGGTACAAACTGATCAACTTGAGCACTAACAAATCCTTCATTGAAAGAAGTGTTCAGCTCCAAGAAGAGCCTTTAGTTGCAGTTGAAGTTGGAGAGTCTTCTTCACCACTAGATCCATTGATTGTAAGTGGAGAGACTAATGAGTTTGCTGATTCTGATATTTATGATAATGATGATTTGATTGCAAATCCTAACAGTCCTACAAGACCAAAATGGGCAAGAAATACCATTCATACAGTTGGGGAACTAGCTGGAAATCCTAGTGACACTAGGAGGACTAGATCTCAGTTTGAGAGTGCCCTTTGTGTGAAAGATCCTCTATTTGATGAGAAGTGCTATTTGATGGTTGAATTAGATCCACATACATATGAAGATGCAGTAGATGATCCAAGATGGAAAACAACCATGAAAGAATAATTCAGCTCACTCCAGAAGAACAACACTTGGGAACTGGTTGATCTTCCCCCTGGGAGGAAGCTAGTTCAATGTAAGTGGGTTTTTAAGACCAAGTTTTCTGCTGATGGTTAAACTTTGAAATATAAAGAAATATTGGTAGCCAAGGGATACTCACAAGTACATGGTATTGACTACAATGAAACCTGTGCACCAGTGGCAAATATGGACTCCATAAGGCTAGCTTTAGCCAATGTAGCTTCGAAGCAGTGGGAGGTACATCACATGGATGTGAAGTGTGCTTTCCTAAATGGAGATATCACTAAAGAGATTTATATGCAAAAACCTGAAGGGTTTGTTTCTAATCCATATTTAGTGTGCAGGTTAAAGAAATCATTGTATGGGCTCAAGCAAGCCCCTAGGGGTTGGTATTCCAAGATTGATGGCTTTCTGTTGTCATTGAGTTTTATTCAATGCAAGTCTGATCCTAATGTCTATTTGAAGTTGATTCATGGTTATTTGATGATTATTATCTTGTATGTGGATGACCTTCTGATTATAGGAAGTTCAAAGAAAGAGATTGCCTCCTTGAAGGATGCAATGAACCATGCATTTTCTATGACAGAATTGGGATAGTTGAGCCAATTCTTGGGTCTCGAAATTTCTCAATCCCAACATGGAATCAAAGTACATCATTCCAAGTATGCCTTGTATTTGCTGAACAAGTTCAACATGAAATATTGCAAGCCAAGCAAGACTCCCTTCCTTTTGGGAGTTAAGCTTGAAGAAGCAGGTTCTTCTCCTATGGTAAATAATACATTGTATAGGTAGTTGATTCGGTGTTTGATTTATATTACACACACTTGACTTGAATTATATTATGCAGTTAGTGTGGCTTCGATATACATGGATCAGTCTATTATAGCTGATTTTACAACACATTTATTCACACGATGGACTACTATGTTCGACCTCAACACCTCTATTCACATAGTAGGACATGTACTCTTAGCGATTTGTGTAGAAGACCTTCCATATTGGTGGCATCTCATATATGCTACCTCCTTGATTGTGCCAATGTTCATGAGATTTCAGCTTTCATGACTTGATTCCAGTAGATGTCAAATATTTACAGCCATTATGGAGATCTTAATCCATTGTATATCTTCATTCTTCATGGATATCTTCATCATGGAGATTCTGATCTATGTATATTGTACATGGCGATGACCACATATGTCATATTGTATCATACCTATTCATGGCCATTGTACTCTTATGTATCCGGGACTGCTATATGTATTCACAGTTATATGCAGAGTTGTATCATTGTATAGTACTGATTGGGTGGCTGGTTCTTCCACAGGGTTCTTCATCACTTCATTTCTGGGATGGACTTATAATGTATTTCGGCCATCGTATGACCTCTCTGACCTCACACATTAGGGGGCATCTATTATAGTTGATTTTATCACACACGGTGAATCACACTTTTATGCCCTTCCCTATCCCTATGCAGACTCCTTAGACCCCATGGACCATTTTTGTTTCTTTGATGTTTCCTAGACCATCCCTTAAAACATGCTTAAATTGCCATACGTGACTTTTAAACCCTTTATTGCATATATATGCGGGTTTGACCTCTAAAACCGCATACATTGGGTTGTGTGCAAAAATCCAAATTCTTTTGGAGTTTTCCTTGATGTGGATCTGATTCACTTGTCTCCTAGCCTTCCATATGCCTTGAGATCGCTTGGATTCAACCTTTCATTACCCCATTGATGAGCTATATAAGGAACCCTTTGGATACATTGAAGGCATATGAGAAATTAAGAGCAAGAGAACTATAATCCATTGTTGCCGAAACTTGTTCTTGAGTCTGCATCCCCTTTGTCCCTTGGAGCACTTTTGTGTTCTTCCCAATCTTACCTTTTGCTTGTGAGCTTGCTATTGAGAGATGGAGGATTGAAGTGGTGGAGGCCTAGGTGGGGCACTCGGTTTCTCCGATTCGCAGACGTGCCGACAGAGGTTGTATTCATTGTAATTTCTGATTTTATATCAATAGAAATATCTTTTCCTGTCCAATAATGTGTGTTTGAATGAATATTTTATCAATGGATGATTTCAAATGCTTATATGTTATTGATTATATATGCTAGAGTAGAGCTAACACAATTATATATAGTATGCTTGTCTTGTTTATTGAATGTTGAGGAAGAAATTCATCAATTCAAGCTGAAGTTGGAAAGCTCAACGGGGATCTACATCAACCGTTCGGAATAAGGTATGAATCGAGATCCTTTAGTGTTAGTTGTTTGGTTTCTCTTGCATATAGAAAAGGATTGATTTCTGGAGTTAAGCTATCTGTTGTGGTACCCCAACCATAGGAATTTCTCTTCATAACACAACATCATGATATCCACTGGAGGGCGGCCAAAAGGATCCTAAACTTTGTTCAAGGAACAAGAACACATGGGATCTTCTACAAAGCAAAATCTGATCTTGATTTGATTGGGTTTACTGACAGTGATTGGGAAAGTGAAAACATAGATCAAAAGTATACATTAGGATATGTGTTCATGCTCGTAGAATGACCAATCAGCTGGTCAAGCAAGAAGCAGAGCGCCATAGCACTCTCATCTACAGAAGCAGAGTATAGAGGAGTTGTAAATGTAGCAACTCAATGCTTGTGGTTGCAGGGAATACTTGGAGAATGTGGCTTCGAATCAGAGTTTTCAACTATTATCTACCATAATAATTAGAGCACCATTCGAATCTACAATGATCCAGTTCAGAGACAACAAACCAAGAACATTGAGATCCATATGCACTACATCAGACAACTTGTGCATGATGGTACCATTCATCTACTCTTCTGTGCATCTTCAGAACAAGTAGCAGACATCTTCACCAAAGTTTTTTGTTAGAATAAATTCAACAATCTCAAATCACTGCTGGGGATTTCTGATCATGTTGTGAAGCATGATTGATGACAATATTTCCAAATTTTGTTTTTCTTTCCATGTTTAAGGGAGGATTTTCCCACTGGGTTTTTGCCTCTTTCCTTGGTTGTATGGACAAGCAGTATGTAAAGGGTGACTAAGCCTTGTTTCTATGCCCTATAGTTTTCTGATATTTACTCATAAAGTCAGGATTAAGGGGGGATATTAGAATAAAAAACCCATAGTTACCTACGTTAGACATTAATTAAATAATTGTTTGTCTTATTACCTAGTTTCCTAGATTCCACTCTATGTTAGTTGACTTCTACATGTCCTAGAAGTCAACACATGATAAAATTGAGTCATGGAGTGCTTGGGAAACATCCTAGAAACCCATTTTAGCATGTCTGCTTTAATCCAGATCCTCCAAAGTGTATAACTTTTTTTCTTCTGAAAAGCTGCCTGTTTTATTGAGATTTAAGGCAAAAGGAAAAGCTCGACTAGGTGTAGTTGACTTGTTTTTTTCCCACATCATTCTCCCTCCTTTTCTCCTAATAAAATCATGTATGAGTTTTCTTTCCATCCCTCTTTATATTTCCTACTTGACTTAGCCAATTCGTGAGCATCTTGGTGGATTTGGAAACTGCTTTATGCACCTATGGGGGATTTGAATAGATTTAGTAAGACTGCTTTTTGACCTTTTCGAATGGAATCCCTGTGCATTCAAATCTCTCATGTAATTATATATTTCAGCAGCCTATTACTTCATAATTTTGGCTATTGCACACTTACTCAATACATATTAGTTTTATGCTCCAATTTCAGTCTCCTTTGGTGTAAATTTTGCATGTTTGATTAGCAATTTTGTGAGTATAATTGTTCTATATCTTGGGTTAAATTTCCACACTATGTGCATTGCAACCCGCATATACCTTGTGTATGTGAGTTCCCTCTAAGCAATTCATGTGTCATACGTGCCTTGGCTATATCAATACTCATGTGTACCTTAATTCGACATTAAAAAATATAAATCATGATTAGATAAGATTAGTTGGGCCTTAATACATAACTATCCCAACTGTCTCAACCATGTTAACCTTCGAAACCTCTCTATTTCCCAAATTATAAATATATGCCTTGGGATGGGGCTAATGGATCAATTCTAGAAGAGCAAAGTTATGTTGGTGGTATACCTTTAGAGACTTGGAGAAGCAAAAATCAGAGTCCTCGGTTGAAGAGGAGTCCTTGTGTTAGAAGCTGGGTTGTATTCTCACCTATTCACTGTTTGTTAGTAAAGAGAATTCTTCTTCCAATATTGTATTGTGATTATCTCATGTATATTGGTTTAATGAATATGTTCAATTATATTATTAATGTGTCTTTCATCTAACCTTTGATATATATATATATATATATATATATATATATGTATGAGATGTTGCTTGAAGAATTGGCTCTTTGCAGGTGAAGAGAAGCATCCCTAGAAGCTTTGGAAAAGATTGCAGCGAGAGAAGACCAAGCTTGGATCAACCGTCATAAACCGAGTAAGCCAAGATCTCTTCCTATTCTCATTCCATTTTCTGTAAAAGATTATTATCTGCAAATCTAATAGTAAGTTGGTAACCCTGGACCCTAGGTTACAAGGGTGTATTGTCCTGTACAACAAAATTGGTGAATCCACTGGGGAGTCCAGCCTACTGTGGGTTCATCCTATAGGTTCCCTTTACCAGTCTTTGTTCTGATTTTGATTTTGAGTGTGGTCCTTTTTATCTTGCTTTTTATTTATAGTGTACTGTGGCCATAAGCCTTTACTAGTATTTTTTCCTTGAAAAAATGTTTAGTTGTACATGCGGGTTGCTGTTGTACACAGTCGTGTGTAGGACCTTGTATATGTGGGTTGCTCTATAAGAAAGACATGTGTCGTATGTGGGTTTCCTGCATACACAGACGCATGTATCCTGTAGCAGCATAAAAATTGGGTAGGGTTTTCTTGTCCATGTCTTCTTTGTTTTTTTGCGTGCTTGGAAGTCTTCTATTATTGGAATGACTTTGAGTCTAAAGTGTTGTGCGTCAAACCGTTTGCTTGTTTTCAAGCCTTTGAGCCTTTTTGTTTGAATTTCTTTCAGCTTGTGATTTGAAGGTGGTTCTCCTGCTTGGTTTATAACTTCAGTGATTTGTGTCTAGGTCAATGATCAGGACTTTAGATGCTTTATACTTTGTACTGCATTTTGTGGTGTTAGTTTGTCACTTGTTCTTTTGTGAATCTAGTGGACTTTTTGGGTTCAATAGTTTCTCCAAGTCAGGTTTTTTTCAAGTATTCTTGTTGATTGGTTAAAGTAGGTCGATTTGGGTCCTTTATACCTCATTTCACTTTTTATATGCTTTGATTATTCAAACTTTCTCAAAATTTGCATTTAGGTGCATTATAGTTTTTGAAGAATTTGAAAAAGGGAAGAAAAAACATTTTATGCTTTTGCATTTAGTTGCATGTAGTCGTTTTCTTTTCATTATTTTTCAAACAAAATTTCAAAAATTATGAAAAGAAGTCTTAAGTTTTCTCACATTTAGTTTCAATTTCATTAGCTTATATTTGCAAAAACAAAAGAAATTTGGTTTACATAGTTGCAATTTACTTTGGAATTTGCTTTATACATCATTTTTCTTTTTCTTATCGAGTATATAACACCAGATTCTTTCACACCATTTACCTTCTGACTAAAAAAACAACCTTTTAAAATGAACGATATAATTTAAAAATTATTAGTAAGTTTTATTTTATAGGCTCATACATCAACTAGCTTAGGCTAGACTTGTGGAATAGGGAGTTTCAACTCTCCATAAGTGTTTAAATTTAGACATAGTTGGCCAATCAATAGGTAAACCCTCTTCTATGTTGATTGTATCTGAGAGGGTCCTCTCAAATAAGAGTTAAGCATGAGGCTGTGTGGAGGCTTAGACTGAGGAGATAACCGTCTGATTCCTTGTCAAAGCGTAGACCAAGGTTTTTTCACATTTGGGGACTTCTATCAATACCACCCTTTAGGCCCCATGCAGTGCTGGTGTTGACAGGTTTTTGGGCTTTGCTACCTTTCCCATGCATATGAACCAGTCTTGCAACTGTCCCCCCTGACTATCAATATAGTTGCGGTAGCCTTTAGTCTCTTTGACATCTAGGGTTCATACACAAGTACAGTGGAAGGTTATTTCTAGTTCACCTAGGATGGGATTGGAAGGTAACCCTGGTAGAAGGTGTGGGAGGGCGGTGGGTGATTCCTCTGCTTGTGCCTAAGAAAATATATAAGGACTCCAAGTAACTGTCTCTCAACTTTCTTATGGAAAGCATATCTTATACCCTTTGTGTCTGTTGTGGCTTTAGGAAATTTTGTAGTGATTACTGTGTGGTTTGTTTGTGTTTAGACAAAATTAGTGTTTGTGAAGAGTCAATTTTCAATCATGGAGGACCAACATCTCATAAGTTCAAGAAGGTTTCAAAACCCTCATTCGTTTACTACAGTGGAGCCTCCACTACCCCCTCAAAGGCAGAGATCAGACACAGATGGTTATTCTGAACCGATAGGAATTAGTGAAGTTCCAAGTGAACCAAAACTTAGGAAAAACTAGGTTTATACAACCACAATAGAGATAGAAGACTTGGAGGCTAACAAGTTTGCAAGAAACTTTAATTCACCTCTTACTGACTTAATCGATCTGTTTATTGTCCAAGTTCATCCATTTAATTCACTTGTGATTGGTGTTCTTGTAAGCAGACTTATGGCTAGTGCAGGAGAGAATCCATCTACCCCCGTCTCATCTATTTTGGCTGAAGGAGTGCCACCTCCCCTGGTTGGTACTCCTAGAACAAATATACCTGCTTCTCCCTTAACTCCAACTAGTCAGGTGGTTCAACCACCAGCTTCCACAAATGTAGTAGGCACTTCTGGTGAGGTGGTTACTGGGATTCCAAGTACTCCTTCAGCTTCACCCTATTTTGCATATAGTGCTCAGAGGTCTTGTTGGATCCACTTTATTTGTCCAGGGTTTTCAGTGGAATGGGGGGCACATTCCCCCATCCACTCCATATGTAGGCCCCATGCCTGCATATGTAGGGGTGCAGTTTGGAAATACTAACTCTTATGGTTAAGGTTTCCAAGCACCATTTTTGGCTCATTTCACGAGCTCTCCTTTCTCACTTTTTAGCAGAGGGATACCCGCTCCTATTTTCCAAGCTCTAGTTTTAATTGGAGAAGCTCAAAACACATACACTGCACCACATATCACTACAACAAAAACTGGATTTAGCGTCTCCTTTTGCATCCATTTTTGCGTCTAGACCATCTTTTAGTGTATTTTTCTTCATTTTTTGGACAAAATGGTGCAATTTCATGGGTTGGTGCTATTTTAGGCGTTTTTTGCGTCCTTTTTCTAAATATGGCGCAAATTGCGACGTAATTTGCACCGGGTTTTGCACCTGGTTATGCGCTAGGTTTTGCATCTGGTTTTGCGACAGGTTTTGAACCTAGTTTTGCACCTAATTTTGCGCCTAGTTTGTACATCTACTCTTGTTGCGCCCCCTTTTACGTCCATGTTTGCCTCAACTTTTACGCCCTTGCTTTCATCCAATTTGGCATCCACTTCTGCTTCTTTTTTTGCATCCCTTCCTGCGCCAAGTTTTGCATCAAATTTTACATCATGTTTTGAGTCTAGTTTTGCATCTCGTTTTGTTTTAGCCAATTTTGCATCCACTTTTGCATCCATTTTTTCATCCCTTTTTGCACCCACATTTTCATCCCTTTTTGCATCCCATTTTGCATCCATGTTTACGTCTTTTTTTGAATCTACTATTGCATCCACTTTTGCATCCACTTTTGTCGCATCCCAATTCACACCCATTTTTGCGCCTACTTTTACACCCACTTTTGCTTCAACTTTTGCATCCAAGTTTGCATCTTTTTTTGTATCCAAGTTTGCATCTTTTTTTGTATCCAATTTTACATCAATTATTGCATCCCTTTATGCATCCATTTTTGCATCCACTTTTGCATCGGGTTTTGCTTTGGGTGTTACAACTACTTTTGTTGCATCCACTTTCGCATCCAATTTTACATCCATGGCTGTATCCAATTTTGCACCACTTTTTTCATCATGTTTTGCTTCCACGTTTGCATCACTTTTTGCATCCACTTTTGCATCACCTTTTGCATCCATTTTTGCTGCACCCCATTATGCACCCACTTTTGCACCTACTTTTGTTGCATCCATGTTTGCATCCATGTTTTTATCCACTTTTGCATCCAGTTTTACACCCAGATGTTGAACATACACTAGTGGAAAATGAGAGATTAGTGACCAAGAGACCAAAAATTTTGGTCACCACAGTCTCCTGAAAGGAACAAATGACCAAAATTGATAATTCTAAGTGAGCTGAATAAAAACGACCAAGATAAATTACCACTTTTGGTCACAGGATAGAAACCAACTAAAAATGACCAAGATAAATGACCAAATTTGATCACAGGATATGTAGACTTCAAATGACTAGATAACAATTGGTCATTTATTTGGTCATTTTTAGTTGTGTCACTGCGACACTGGAAAAAATTACTAATTTGAGAATGCATTTGTACATTTTACTAAATTCTAACACTGCAGATGGATTCAGAGACTCCCTTAAGGGGAGGGGAGTCTCGGAATCCATCTGCAATGTCTGAATTTAGTAAATTAATAATGTACTGTCACAACTCAACATGAATTGACCAAATTAATATATATAAAATACATACTGGTTCATATTATTATCGTATATATAATGATGCCAAACACATTGTAT
>LPNX010126345.1:61863-87070 GCA_001517045.1 Pseudotsuga menziesii | reverse complement strand
GTGTTCCTAACTCATGCATGCTTAGAAATGCACACACATTTTTAATGCACTTATTGTTTTCAATTAAAAATGACATGGTAACTTATTCTCCATGCAGAAATGGATTTCATAGAGTTTCCAAAATGGACAAATCTATTTAGATAAGAAGACATGTACATTCTTGAAGCGAATACACATTCCAAAAGAAACAACATGCTTGCATTCATGTTTCAATGAAAAAGGGAAGCAACTTTGCGCACCCACCCTATACATATCTACAATTGATAGACCTTTAGTTGCATTCACATAACTTTGATAGGGATCTATGATGAGTTAAGAAATGTTTCATATTATTAAATATTTTTGGGGAAATAGAGTTTACCTTCACTTCCATTTGTTGCAGATTTGGAGTTAATTGGAATTGATTTGTACAAATCTGCAGTTGATTGGCCTTGATTTGTACCCACGTAGCATTGATCCAGATTCATGCTCAGGTGAGGAAATGATTAGAATTATGAAAATAAAAGTTTTGGAAATAAAATTTCCTTTAACTTCCATTTGTGGTTGATTGGTCTTGAGTTGATTGTTGTACCCACCTAGAAATGTTTTGGATTATTAAAATAAATGTTTTAGAAAAGAAGTTCACCTTCACTTCTATTTGTTACAAACGTGTAGTTGGTATGTATTTTCTTCTACAAATTCATAATGGATTGGTGTTGAGTAGAAGTACCCACTTGGATTTGAATGGGATTTGTACCTTTATTTGTTGCATATTTGTAACTGAGTGGTATAGAGCTATATTGACCCACCCTTCTGTTGAGCATGGTTGTCATTAATGTCAAGTATAAATGCATTAATGATAAAGGTTGTGGTTGTTGACGACATGGGAGCACTAGGTGGTACAAATGACCCATACTGTGGTCATTTGTTGAAGATGATATGGCTTGTGTCTGTATAAAACTCTTGGATGTGCTAATGATGAACCACTTGCTAATGGTATCCTTGTACATGAATGGTTGGGTCTTGGACCCAGATAAATTATGGTATAATATCTCTTAGAGATTTTGCATCCCTCATGAATCCCTAACACTCTTGCTCATTAACTTGTACCATGAAGACTCAATGGTTATGTTGTGCACATGGAAACTTGGGTCTTGAAACCCACACATGGTGATTTGATGAAGTTTTTGACACTTTCATAAATGCATGTCTTGCTTGATGGCCATTGGAAACTGTTGAAGTAATGATGAAGCATTTGAAAAGGCTCAAATTCTTATGTTAACTTGCCAAGTTCTCCAATTTAAGGTTTTATCAGTGAATGTTTTCACCTTTTGGTCAAAATCCAAATTTTATGTGTAATATGATTTTTAATAATTATTATGGTTTTAATATAAATTATTATTTTATCTTTTTTATTAATATTTTAATTTTTATTAAAAATTAAATGATTATGTTATTTCATAAAGCCATTGCTTTCAATCCATTATCTTAATGTCTCATGTTGGTTTTTATTTAAAAATACAAGATAGAAATTTCATTTCATAAAATTTTGGGCTTTGTCTAATTTAAACGCCATAGTTTCCCACCTATCCGTCGAAGCACAAACATATCAAAGGCAGTCGTAGAGGATAAAATGCAAGCATTATTTCTTAACACGTCTTGACAAATTCAGGAGAGTGGAGAAACATCAGAATCTAAGACAATAAAGAGGTATGTAGATCAAGTTTTACAAGGAATAAAATCAACATTAGTAACCAACTTTAAATTTGATGCATATTTTGGGTAATTTATCAACTAATTTGACAAATTTGATTGGGTCGGCAGAATCGTCTCTCTCTTGTTGGGGCAGCACTGAAATTGATTTTTTAATAAATAGCTATACCCTTTTAGTAAGTTTATCTCTGTTTTGCACGATGGAATCAATCGTTTGTTGAGCACCTTTATCCTTCACAATGCTATGGCAGGTCTAAAATCAAATATCTACATCATTTCCAATTAGTCCGATGTTAGAATAAATCCATCTCTAATAAATCACTATATCTCTACTAGTAGCTCTGGTTAATGTGCCATTGAAAAAAAGAAAAAACTAGCATTGAACCAGCGAACGAGGGAGTGAACGAGGGATTAGCTGGCAGTTAAATAGAGTCCTTCCAAATATTTCCGAATTTTCAAGCATTAAATGAGGGCTCAGCTAGCAGCTAAACAGAGTCTTTCCATATCTTTTCCAGCTACAACACCATCTGGTCCCCTCGTATCCGCCTCATAAAACCATGTTTCATTCTTTTTGGGCGGCCAATTCCCCAGTATGGGATAAACCTGAGAAACTGAATGGCACTAGGGGGCGCATTGAGGCCTACATATACAAACAAAGTCCTGTCGATGTATTGGCAGTACAAACAAATTCATCTTCTTCTTATGATTGTTTCAGTCCTAAAAACCCTTGGATATTTGGCTTTCAAAGCAGTGCCAATGACGGCAGCAGATCCGATGTGCGAATATCTCCAGCGCCTTCAGTCTTTGATGATATCCTTCCACGAGTCTATGTCCCAATTTTTCAAAGGAAACAGCAGCGAGTCAGCCCTAGATATGCGGAAGAACCTGATGGAGTATTATCACGATCTCCACAAAGCCCTGCAATCGTGGTACGAAACCCTAAATATAAAGGAGGAAAAACCAGAACTGTCATGCATGATCAAGATGTCTCCATGTTTTCACTTCATGAGGAATGAGGCGCTTTGGAGGTATCGTTCCCTCTTCTCAGGATCGACTGGGTCAACCAACCTTACCCTTCATGTATTACTGCTGCTGGGTAAACTACTAGATCACTCGCTTACTCACCAGAATAGACAGAGTCGTATGGATCTGGGTCTCGATCTAAGGAACCAATTTGTTAGTCCTCTTATACCAGTGCCTCTCTTTTTGGAAGAACCTCATGGTGGGGCGGGCTGCTACGGGGAATCTAGTTCTGTAGATGGGTGGGTAGTAAACAAGGGGTAAGGTCTCTAGGTTCACTATCCCCAACCCTAGGCAGAAAGGGAAAAAACAAAAAGAACAAAATATCAAACATCCAAGTCTACAATTGGCTTAAAACAATCTCCAATAAACGCGGCGGCTGTGGTCTCTTACACTACATCGTGCAGAACAAGAAAGAGGAGACAACCATTTAGAATGATTTATTGCTGGTGCTCAATAACGTCCCCAATGCGGCAAAGCTGGCGTTGAAGGTTCTACAGGGCTATAAATTCTCAAAATCTGGCATCATATGGGCTTGCATTTTGATCTTGGAATCCCTTTACCCCATTTTTTGTAACGACGACAACGCTACTGTTCCATTGCATGTCAAGGATTCGGCCCCGGAGATTGCTAAGTAAGGTTTGGAGAAATCAGATGAATAAGAAATATGCATTGGATTGCAAAGCCTTCCTGAAGCTCTTAATAACGTTTAGGATCGTGGTGGACTATGAGAAGAATGAGCTTTTGGAGATATTGATTCCTATTTCCAGCCACAAGCAAGCTCCAGAGATGTGTTGGTCTCTTGGATTGTCTCCTGATGTAGGTTAGTGCATTGATTACTATCTGCTTGTGTTAAACATTAATTTAGGCTTAAACATTGATTACTATCTCCTTAGATTACTTTATACGAGGCTTGATTAATTACATTAGTGGTTTTATACTTGGTTTCTGTTTGGTGCTAGTCTGGCTGGATTTATACATTGATAACTGTATGATGAATCAATTTTGTCTTCCCCAATGTCTTGCATTGCATAGTTTTTTTTCTCTAAAGTAAAAATCATGTTCATCTTCTTCTTCTTTTTTGGAAATGCATCTTATATTACATTACTGCACATCAAATTATGCATATCAATGATCCAGGATGCAATTACACAAACAACCCCTCCTTTAGGCAAGGAGTGCCAATATATTTTCCTTAGCCCCAATCTCAAGATATTTTACATCATTGTGAAAAATTCCAAATCTGGTTTCCAATTCTGCTCTGAACATTGTAGTTCCACCCAAATGAAAAAGAAACAAATCCCATTGAATGTACCTTGACGTATTCTTTCCTATGCAGAGGCTATTTTTGTCAACATAATGGTGTTCCAAATTGCTCTGCCATATTGTTCTATCATCCCACCTGTTTCCCGAGATGACTCCTTTCCAATGAAGATAGCTAACAAAAGAAATGAGAGGGACTTAAGAACACCATTTTGTACATTCAGTTCCGGCACCCGATATTCGTTCATAAGAGCTGGCAGCACAGTGAAGGGAGAACAAGTCTCTGCAATAATAGCAATAGCTACAGTTGTACAGACACGGTTCTGGCGTTCTTGAACCTTCAAGTTGTTCAGTAAAGTAGCAAGCACATCCTGTGGCCCGATTGCCTTTGCAATGTATCCAAATGTGTTCACAGTTTCCCTTATAATTCCCTTCTTATGAGCTTTCAACATCTCTAAAATATCAAAGCAGATTCTCATCCATTCTCTGGCAGGAACAAACTCAGCACCACGATCAGCAATTCTACCCACAAGATCTATACAATTCTCCTACATTTTTTCATGTCTGTTTTCCAAAATTGGAGTCAGACGAGGTAGCAAATCTTTAATTGGTGGAGTCATATTAGTCATACCAATGACAGTTACTATATCTTTTAATTCCCCCAGAATGGATCCCAAAACTTCAGGATACTCTTCTTCCAAGTATTCATAAAGCACAACACCCAAGTGACCCATTAGTTGTTCTTCTTGGCATTGCTTCATCACTACGGCGATTCTGGAAATAAGATCTGTAGCTTGCTGTCTAACCTTTGCACTCTTATTATTTAGTCTCCACTTAATGGTACCACAAATTTGTGGCAAGTACGGCTTGACTCTCTAACTCAAAGCATTCAACACGGCACCAAATCCATTCAACATTACATTAGCATCATCATTGGTATGCTCTTGGAATGCATAAAGTATTTAATCAATGAGCAACTCCTCCATGCGAGAATCAATATCTGAAGCTCCCAAGTTGGCAACTACCTTTCCAATTCTCTCCATTACCATCCGGCGATATGGTTCACTTTCATCTTTAAGGTCTTCGACAGTCCTTCCCACAATGTCTGCAACTCCCACTTTGTTAGCTATCGCAACAGTTGTATCAACCAACTGTCTGCAATTCCTACAATCCTGAGTCATCCTTCGATCCCAAAAGTTGCGGATAGGAAGTATTTCTTCTCTAATCTAATCTGCTTCCACGCCCTCTATACTGACACACTGCTTAACAACTTTCAAAACAATCTTTTTCATTTCTTCATCCGGGGATTGAAACTCACGAATCAAGATAACCATCACTTCCTTTGTTTAATAACTAGCATACATAGCATCCATAAGAGTTATAATAAATCCAATAGTCTTCAAAAAAGCTGCAAGAACTATACCCCTGTGTGAATGGATACCCTTCCATAGGGGTTTAAGAACAGAATCAAAGCTTTCTAATCCATAAGGTGCTGCAGCTTCTGCAAGAGCAGCCAGTGATAATGTGGTAATAGTTCTCACCTTTTGATTTTCATCATTAAGACCGTGTTCTATAATTTCAACAAGGGACCGTAGATGTAGCAGAACAACACAACCCATGAGAATAGCTATCTGTTGAACAATCTTTATACCAGTATGTTGAGCTTTCCATGATTTCTTACTCTGACACACTGCCTTCAAAAATGGAAAAAGAGCTGGAATTCCAAGAGTAGAAGCAACTAAACAAAAAGCCCTTGCTGTTGTGTTTCGCACATATTCATCAATGTTATCAATATCAGGTCTCATGGTGGCAATCATAGTTTCCAGCCCTGCCGCTTTGCTCAAGTTGGAGATGATCTGTCTTCCCTTGACACGGGCATAGTAATCTTCCTCTATAAGAAGAGGTTCAATGACGACGAGAATCTTGTGAACAAATGGCCTGACAAGTTCATCCAATTTATAAAGAACTCTATCAATTACCTTCACCAAAATATGCCTCTCTTGATCTTCAAGTGTGGGGGACATGAGCAAAGGCAAAATCTGATTAAAGAGAGGCCCGGCACCAAACTCCCTAGCTTTATCAGTAAGCTGTCTCAACGTTGTTTTCCGCTGCGGTGGTGTACCATTCTTCACCTTAAGAAACAGCTTCATTATCTTGCGCTCTTTCTGCTCATCCGGTGAAAGCTCTTCGGCATGAACAAGGCCATCAAACCCAACACCACTGTTCAAAATGGGATCCTCGGCATGAACAAAGCCATCCTTTAAATCAAACTCATTACAATGCTCAAGGACATCTGCAACTACCCTAGTAGTACTAATAGAAGCAAGGCTAGTGCCTGCCTTGCTTGGTGCTACCCCTACTAGCGAATCCAAACCAATCCACACCAAAAGTCATCAAATAAAGCAGCCTTTGGAAAAGGGCAAATAATGCAGTTGAGTTTATGGCATTCAAATTAATTCTTATGCTGGAAGCTAAATATGGGGCTTTAATTTTACAGGTCTTTCCCATTACAGGTCTTTGGAGATTCTCAAATGGTGATCAACTGGATGAATGATGTGGGTGGTGGAAATAAGATTTTCCACTTCTTTATCCTTTTGTCATGTTTACAAGTAATGGGATGCTTAACCTGACAGAGTTTATTGGGCTTTGATAAATCCCTCAAAACCCAATATACAGGGTATAGAAAATCTTGTTTGTTGGGTTTATTTTAATGGTACCTCCCAGAACATCTCACAGACTTCAAGGGGAGGACATGTCCTATACTTAAATAATACACATTTCATAAAGTGTAAAGAAGCCATTGGGAGGGGGGCAAACAATGCAATTGATTGGAGGAAGTGTCTTGTACTTAAATGATACACAGTTCATACTTAAATGATACACATCTCACAAAGTGTAAAGCAACCTTTTGGAGGGGGGAAAACAATGCAGCTAAGTGGAGGAAGTGTCTTATACTTAAATGATACAGCTGAGTGGAGGAAGTATCTTATACTTAAATGCAAAATTCCTCACATGGAAAAAGAGAAAAAATATTAGTAATGTAGGTCAATATTGTATTAATGTTGTAATAATGATAAATCATCACCGCCCCAGCCCCATGTGGTAGCTCAGTTGGTTGATGCTACAGGGACCAAGCCTTCGGGCGGTCACTTAAGTATAACCACTTAACCTTGTCGAAATATTTGGTTAGGTCTATGTTCAACATGAAAGGAGGGGGAACAAAGGATTTGATGGAGTGGCTGGTTTCTTAAGCCAAACCTACAACATCATGTACGTTTCTCTGGTCTAAGAATACAAATTGGATTAGGGGATGTAGTTGGAGAGGATAGGATTGATATAGACTGGTATGACCTTGGAGATGACCTTATATATACAATTGGATAGGGATATGGGTCTATAATGGTCAAACCCTGAGGGAAAATCATATTTTGGGATATTAGAAATGAAACTAGAGTTAAATGGGGGGTGAACCATACCTGAATATTTTGATTCTTCAATTGCAACAACAATATTGTCACTGATTAGGTACCAAAATCCAAGGTAAAACATAATGGCCCATCCATTTGGGGCAAGAGATTTTCCATGTTGGAAGGATTTGAGAACCTCAAGAAACTCCTCCTTTATGGCTTCTTCCATAAGGTTTCTAGCCTGTATCAGATCAACCCAACTGTTGAAGAAAGAGGTTGTAGTGAATATGTCCCTGATGTAATATACCAAAAGTATATTATATTATTCGTTAAGTTTAGTTATTAATTATTGTGCTGCTATAAATCTCTCTTGTTAACTGATAGTTTGGGTTATTGCTTTCTGTTTTGTCCCCTTCAGCCATGTAGGCTATCACTTTAGCCTTCTTGCCATTTCCTTTGCTTCTCAACATCTGTCAGCTGCTAGCCAATCGTTAGGGAGTCTTCCCATAGTTAGACTTGCTTGCCTAACTTTGTAATCTTGGACGATGAGTCAATTCTTTATTAATGTTCTAGTTCTTATATTATATAACCTGGCAGACAGCAGAAAGCCTTGGGAGTCTGGTACTATGCCGATCACATCCGAGGTCTTTGCAACTCATCAAAATTTGATACTCTTGTGATCATGTGGGTTGTAGACTTGACACTGTAGCTTGGGACTAAAAGTACTTTGGAAATGTCTTCCCCCAAACAAATCAAATCAGCTTTGGGGAAGGCTCAGTTAGGTAATGTAAATTGACTAGATTATGTACTTCTGATTCTTTGCTCTTGTCCTGCAAATAACTTGTTCCTCTAGACACTAGAGTCTCTCTTGTACTCATGTAAAATGTGGGTTGCAGAGATGGCAGACTGTTAATTGTGGGTATGAATATGAGATCAAAAGTGATACGTTTTCTAGTTACAGTTATATAAGGTGCCGCTTGTTTTGTCTAGAATGCTTCTTGAGTATATTTAATTTGTATCGATATTGCAGTGCTTCATGGCATCAAAGCTAAGTGTTGGATATATGTAAATTGTATCGATATTTTAGTGTTTCATGGTTTAAAAGCTAAGTTTTATGTGGAATCAAAGTTAAAAGGTAAACAGAACAAATATTTTTAATATGGTATTGGACCAAAAGTTTAAGATCTTGTACAGATCTATAACTTTTGACACCTTTTTGGTGAAAGGTCAACTATTTTAGCTTTATACACGATTATTCGATTCATAGTGCATTGTATGAGGAAAACTCAGGCTCTAGATTATATTTTTACAGTTTTTTTTAATATTCTAAGATGTGATTCACGAGTCATTTAGAAATAATTTTGTTCACTTTGTTATGCTATTGTGTCTACCTTCAGGCAATAAATGCTTCATCCTTTACCTGTGTAATATGAAAATTATCAAGGGTTTTTTAAAGAATGTAGCATCCATTGAAGGATTTTCATGTGCAGCTATCTCTTCCTTTTGAAGTGGAGGGCATCACAAAAGCATACTTTCTCTAGCATTATCTCGAGTACATATGAGACCTTCTCTAGCAATAAAGGCTAGTAGATGTATACAAGTTTCCCGGAGTTCTGAATCTACACCTTGCATAACATTTAGCCATGTCACTCGGTTCTTTGCAAGATGGCACATAAGAGTAATGGCATGTTCTGTTTCTTGTAACGCAACGAGATAAGTTTGGGGCCTTTGATGTTTAGTTCTCTTCTTACCAAGTGCATTGGCTGGAAGGTTAGGGGAATATAGTGTACACAAGATCCATCAATAATTTTAGGCTTGTGATCACTGTTCTGATCACTTTTGCATAGAGTGGCCAAGCATGCATTGTCTTTGTTGTTGACATTATACGGCTGCACATCCACCTCACAAAAATAAGCAAAAGTTGGGCCTGTGTTATGAGAAAATTTAGCATGTAATTTGTTGGATCGCCAAGAGGGTCTAACAACTGCATTGATGTCAATAGATAATTGCAAAGATATTCAACACACAACCCTATCGATTCTTCTGAGAAGGCTGCATTTAGGGTTATTGAACCTAACTCTATCCCCTGTTCAACAAGAAATGATATGAGGCACTGCAAACAAAAATATAAGTACCAAAACAAACTGATCCAGAAAGGCTATAAAACAGAAACAAGGAAAGTAGGTATTCTTACGGTCTAGAAACATAACAAGCACAGAAATTGTTTTGGATAAGTATGATAGCTCTCAAGCACGAATGAACTTACAACTTTTTTGTCAAACATTGACAAAGCTAACACAGTCATCCATTCTTTTAATGCATTCAACTGAAAATCTGCAAGACAAGAGGCCCTATTTGCACAGCTCAAGATTTCTAGTGTCTTTTCTACTGCAGCTATAAGTCCTTTGTCATCTGAGTGAGGCCACCAATCTATACCCAATTCTGTTTTAAGGGATTTGGTATCATACATATACTTATCTTCACATAATGGATGAAGCTCTTTTAAATGGAAATGTTTAACAATATGCAAAATTGAATCTATCTCCAACTTTATGAGGTGCTCTGAAACTCTCTGAAAGGAACCTGGAGGAATTTTTCGACCTTCTAACTCCCCTTGAAGATGATAATATAAATAATTTACAATCAAAGCATGGAGTTCCATACCATAGCTGCCAATCAAACATAGATTATTCTTCGGCTTTCAAATACACAACATTATATATAGAGAATTACCAAGAATACTATCAAAATTTCATGTAGCTAAAGAAGATATACTACACAATACTGAGGAAAAATGAAGCAGATGGCAACATTGAGATAGGTGAACATAATAATTTTTCAGCATCTTACAGTAGGTACATGCCAACATACAACACACAGAATGCAACTGCAAAAGCCCATCCTGTCCTTCAGCACTCATATATGACTTCAATATTAAAAGTGAACACAGAATGCAAACACAACCCTGAACATTAAATTTATATATGCTTCCCTTCTAAATCCTGATGTACAAAACCATGCATATTAACAATCAATATAAGCAAAAGGAGAGAGCAGTACGTATTCTTTGGATCACTACCAGTGATAATTCGCCACTCTTCATATTCCAATGCAGGGAAGCAGATTTTCATAGTCATGCTTCCCACAAATTCATCCCATTTGCTCTCAATTAGGTTCAATATAGCCTCAGCCTGTTCTGGAGTATTTAGATATGTTAATATAGCCCAAAGATTCCCCAAGGAGAAAAACCTGAAATCCATGTGAGAAGGCTGAAGGTTCCCAATTAGGAATCCTCCTTGATCAGGCATCCAATTAACAAGCCACGATGGAATTTGCTTTGGATAAATATTGAACTTGTTGACAGCTTCATGGGTATATTATTTTGTCTTGTATCTATAAATTTCATTGAGCTTTATTGTATCAATCCAATAATACTCTCTGATATGAAAAGCCAGTGCACTTAGCATGCTATTTACAGCCCTCAGCAAGTTCTTTGATCCATCATCAACAATCATTATTTCTCGTGCACATAGTAGAATAAAGCCTGCAATGCAACAATAAAGAAAATTAGTTTCATAATTTGCAATTCAGGAACACTAGACATTAATAGATTGGAAAAGTAAATGCCACATATACAAGAGCAATAAAGCAATCCTCAATTGTCAATATTTAAAGTTAGTGCAGCTACGAGACCCATTCTCAGAGAATGGTTTCCTAGTCAGTTGACTAGGACAGAATAAGACCCTAGAAGGTACCCTAGGGCCCCCAGTAGTCTCCTGGGGTTCTTGGTCTAGGACCAAGCAAGCCAATGCCATGGAAAAGCCCCTAACATTTGGCTAGGTCCCCTATATTATGCCTCTAGGGTATTTTGGTCTGGGACCAAGGATGTGATGTCCAAGTAGAGCCTACAGGTAGAGGCAAAGATATATTCTGGTATAGGACCACGGACACGATGTCTAAGTAGGTACTGCAGGTAGTTGATTAATTTTTAGTGTGAGACTGAAACTCAGCTTAGTACTAAGAACCATTCTGCGAGAGAATGGAGGACCCGGTTAGGGTCTAGGGATTCATCAACTTGATTCAGTGTGAGACTGAAACTCAGCCTAAGGATAAAATCTGTTCATTAAGAATGGAAGATAATGATGTCCCCTCTCCTAATCGGTTATTGCTAGATTGATTCTCAAGGGACTGGCCACCCCTTGACGATGTCCCTAGTACCTAACCTTTAGGAGCAGTGTCAAGGACAAAAGGATTGTACCATCCGGTTGGATCTTCCCCCTTATACAGTGATGAAAAAATATATAAAACTATGTACCTTGAGAGAGAGAAAAGTATTTGGTCTTATTGGTCCTATTTGATTGATTGTCCACCTTTACGGTTCACCTTAATCTTGTGGTTGTTGAATCTTGGTCCTATTATTACTAGTCTTAGCACTATTACTTGTGTGCACCTTTGACTATGATGACTACTACTTTATGGAGTATATTTACTTGATGATTTATTAAAGATCATTGAACCATTTATTTTTATGGTTACCTTATGTTGTTATTATAATGACCCACTTATGATTTTGGACTTTATGTTGGACCTTTGGACTTTCATTTTATTATAATTTCATTAAATAATTATTTTAGTCTTATTAATAAAATCTCATGATTTTATTAATAGACTTTTTGACAATTTACTTTTTATTATATTAAAATCTTTTTTGACTTTTGTTGGGACGATTTATTCTTTTGGACTACCTAATTTTTATTTTTATGATTTTTTTTATATTTTTGTGGGCCTCCGTTAATTCTATCCTAAGTAATTTTTTTTATATACCCTAACCTATTTAAGGAAGAGATTATTTTTAGTTTCAACACATATGATTTTGGGATCTCACCACGGCTTACCTTCACAGGCTTGGATTTTGATTTTTCACGGCACGACTTTCTCCACGGGCTTGGATTTTGATTTTTCTCGGCACGGCTTTCTCCACGGGCTTGGATTCTGATTTTTTATTTTTCAAGGGCTTGGATTTTGATTTTTTATTTTTCAAGGGCTTGGATTCTGATTTTTTATTTTGGTTTCGCGGGCTTGATCTCACGGGATTAATTTCTCGATCTGGTCGTCACATATCTCTTTCTCGGTCTGGTCGTCACTGATCTCCTTCTCAGTCTGATCTTCATCGATCTCCTTCTCGATCTAGTCTTCATCGATCTACCTTCATGTGTTATTATTTTTCGGTGGCTATCTGCATTTTATTTGTGGGGCTCTCTTTGCCGGCTATTTGTTGTATGCATTTTATTTGTGGGGCTCTCTCTGCCGGCTGTCTGTTGTCTGTGTTTTATTTGAGGGGCTTTCTCTGCCGGCTGAATGCATGATTTTTCTCACGGCTTGGCTTACCTTCATGGGCTTGGATTTTGATTGCTGGTTTTTATTTCACGGCTTGGCTTACCTTCATGGGCTTGTCTTCTCGGGATCACTCTGCCTGTCTTCACTGATCTCTTTGCCTGGTCTTCACCGATCTGCCTAGATTACTCGGTTTGGGCTGCGTTTTTCTTTCTCCACGGCAGTCTATAGGTTTTACCTCTGTGTTATTCTGCATGGGGTTTACTGTGATCTATTCTCTGCATAGGCTGAGTTTTTTTGTTTGATCCACCTTGACTGGTTTTGGGAATTTGTTCATCGTGAATCTGTTGGTAGAGTGCTTGACTATACATCTTTCACTATGAGTGCATCTGTGTGATTCTCCTTGATTGCACTGCTAAATTGATTGAACTAAGGTTTCTTTACTCCCTCTCTCTCTCAAGGTACGTATATGGTTCAACTAGTTTGACTTGTCCTTTCAGTGACAAGATCAAACTTAGAACTAACTGAGTATAAGGCGGATCCAACAATGGTTAAGATTTTTTATCTTCTGTAGTTTAGTTGAGATTTAGTTTACTGCACGTGTTATTTATTATTTTTCTATACATGACAGTTGATGAAACATTTCAATGATCAAATTTAACGCAATGACCAGTAGAGCGTTAAGTTAACGCAGTGACCAGCAAAGCGTTAAGTTGAAAGAAATGAAAGTTATGTTGTTACGTTTTATTACAGTTTGAATTTTACCTCAATTATTTATATGTTCATGTATTGAATTTTAGTACTTGTATTAACACTCATCTAACCTGTGAAAATCAACAAATATATTGCATACCTTCAAATAGGTGAAATGGATAATCAGACAAAGCATGAAGACTTTAAAGAAACTTAAACTAGGAAATGAATCATGAGAACTTCACAGTATCATTGTTGAATAGAACATCAGTGTTGCTATTATGAGGCTCTATGACAGTTATATGACAACTTCCCACATCTTGGAGGTTTTCTCACTTCATCGGGAGCATTAATAGGGTTAACCAGGGCTGCCCCCTATCCCTGAAATTATTTCAGATTTACATTGATGCAGTTTGGATTTAAACCGATGGACTAGAAAAAATAGATACACCTCTAGAAGAACACCCATGCTGGTAATGGTTTCTTTTTACACCATGTCCTAACTGAACTACTATTGTTTGTATATGATATGGTCCCTTTGGGGAAACCCTCTCTATCGGCCACGAGAACCTGGAATAAAAGAGTTTCCTGATAGTGATGGATATTATTATTGTGGCTGTGAAAGCGTGGGGTTCAATCCCTTTTAACCAGTTTGTCATCTTCTCCACCTTTTCAAGCGCCAAAAATTCAATTCTTCAGGAAATTGAATTTCACTTCAATCCTGGCTCTATTCCATACCCACAACACAAATTGCAATTGAAGGTATCGATGACCAGATTGTTTTGTGTAATTTCATGATAAATTTTCGTTTTTTCTATGTTATCTTGGCATTTGATTAGCCTCTTCCTAGTTCCATTTTAATTCATTTGTATTTGTTGTATACATGATTTAGGTCTCAGTCCTGCTCTGTCGATCATTGATCATCCATTGTAGTTTGTGAAGTGGTCCTCAGTTTCCAAATTTCTTTTTGTAAAGCAATGGGAATTCTATAATTTTTTTTTGTTTTGGTTGGAAGACTAACCCTAATTATCAAATATTTAGGCCTTACTGAAGAGGACTTGCTAGGATTTTTTGGTTGTATTAAATACCTCTTGGCATACAAAGTTCAAACTAACCAAGCTCTTGTTCACAACAAGTTTTACCTAGCATACAAACTAACCAAGCTCTTGTTTACAACAAGTTTTACCAAGTAAGTAAACCTACTTGACCCACAAATCAAGACCCATTGACAACCTAGACTGTATTTTTACTGTATCCAGGCTCTGTGATCTTCGTGCTCTTCTTCACCATTAGTGTTGTTTTCTCTCTCTCCTTGTTTCTTCTATGTGAAACCTCCAAAACCCATTTCATGTACCATTCCCTTTTCTTTTTGCATTTCTCATTTCTCATTTTTGGTAACATAATATTACATATGTAGGCATTGTTGTAGGAAAACCAAGGTGGATGTGCAATCTATCAGAATGGAAACTAATAGTTTCCATATGCAAGTGTTTAGAATCCTGCTATTTCAAATGTGTTGGTTCTGGATGAGAAAACATAATAATATTTAAATGTATGTCAATAGGCATGATAGGAAAAACACATGACAAATTATACACAAAACAATAAAGGTGAAACAATATTTCAAGGACAATGATGAAATTTAATGTGTTAATATTGCTCATCTTCCCGATTCTTAAAGGGTTCTAGCTCAATGGAAGAGCGCCTGCCTTATAAGCAGGAGGTCGGTGGTTCAATTCCTCCATGCCCTAATGATATTGCAATGTATTTCTAAAGGTAAAGAATGTATTAGTGCAAGATTGATGCAATATTAGACGCAACACTAAATGCAAAAGATGATGTAAAAGTAGACGTCACACAAAACACAAAAGTAGATGCAAAAGTGGACATTATGTCAGACACAAATGTGGACACAAAAATGGATGTTACACTAATCTCAAAATTGGATGCAAAAAAAGACTCAACACTAGACACAATTAATGACTCAAAACTAGATGCAATACTAGGCCCAAAACTAAACGCATCAGTAGATGCAAAAGTGGACTCCTAACTAGACGTAAAATTGGACATTAAATTGGGCACAAAATATGGTGTATTGATGGACATAAAACCATGCGTAACACTAGGTGCAAAACTAGAGGCAACACTTGGCGCAAACAAAAACTTAAAACGAGACACAATATTGGATGCAAGATGGGACGAAACATTGGATGTAAAACTAGACGTAATATTGAATGCAAGATGGGATGCAACATTGGACACAAAATTGGATGCAATATTAGATACAAACATGGTTGCAAAACCAGTCACAACACTAGGCGCAACACTCGGTGCAACATTGGACTCAAACATAGATGCAAAAAAAGACATCAACCAGGATGCAACACTAGGTGCAAACCTAGATGCAAAATACGACGTAAAATGAGATGAAACATCAGGCACAAACATGGATACAAAAAAAGATGTAAAACAAGATGCAAATTAGATGCAAAAGGGGATGCAACATTATAAGTAAAATTGGATGCAAAACAAGACGCAATATTGGATGCAAAGCTAGACGTAACTCTAGATGCAAAATTGGACACATAATTTGATGCAAAACATGGTGCAAGACTCGATGAAAAACTAGGAGCAAAATAAGGCGCAACATTGGATGCAAAAGTAAGCGTCAAACTAGGTGCAAACAAGGATGTAACAAAGGACGCAAAAAAAGATACAAAATTGGGCGCAAATAGGGGCGTAACAAAAGATTCAAAAAAATTGGGCGCAAAAATGGAGGCAAAAATGGATGTTAAAAAGGACGGGAAAAAAGATGCAATGGACGGCATTTTATGAAATTGTACAATAGCGCCAGGTTTAGCGCCAGATTGTTCATCAAAATTGGGAAAAAATTACACTAAAATTCGGCGCTAAATCTGACGCTAAATCCAGTTTTTGTTGTAGTGTATGAATAATCCACTGGCTTATGGGTGGAATCCTTTTCAAAGTAGTCCGACTACTTCACAACCGGTAGCTGGGGGAAAACCCGCCTTTACATTTGGGAACTAGGGGGAAAGTCCTTCTACTTCCCAAGATCATACTTTTGAGGCTCCATTTAGTCCCAAACTTCCTTTCCTGGAAGCTATAAACTTCCCATATTTGTCCAAGTTAATGAATGACACGGTGAAACATGATGCCACCTGGCCACCTATCCCTACCAAGTTACCCTCGGACATTCCAAAATTCGAAGGCAAAGTTGGTGAATACCCAGGGGCTCATATCACCACCTTTCACTTGTGGTGCTCTTCCAACTTGTTGAACGATGACATCGTACAGTTGATATTGTTCCAAATAACTCTGACTAGTGCCGCAACAAAATGATACATTTAACTACGCTCTACTGCATTTGATAGTTTTTGGGATTTAGCTAATGTGTTACTTAACCATTTACAACTTCCTGTCCGGTATGATGCTGGACCAGACTTATTGTTCACCTTTCGGTAGGAAAAAGCCACTCATATTTTGGATCATATCCAAGAGTGGCGAAGGCAGAAGAGGCCCATTAAGGCTACTATCCCTCCCGATTTTTTGTTATAATGGTTCCTTAATTCCTTATTGTTGTATATATCTAAGGATGTATCCACCTCAGGAGTAACTAATGAGGAGGAGGCTATCCTTAGGTCCCAACAAATATATTTGATATATTCTCAGTCTAGAATTCTATATGAAATCATCCCTCATGCACTACAGCCAACACAAAGTGTCTAGAAACATAAGCCTGGACCCCATGCTGATGGCGTGGTTGGTTTAGTTAAATATCCCACTGTACAGTCTTTGGAAAAACAACTCCATGAGTTGTCCATTAAATAGTCTACAACAGAGAAAGCAAAGGCTTCCCCCTCATCCCAAAACATAAATTTTTTTGCTCAATCCTCCCAAAAGGGAAATCAACATCCCGGTGGGAAAAAGAAAAAGGGGAAGAAAGGTGAGGGAAACCAAAACAAGCAAAAACCCACAAATAATGTTGATGGGGAAAAAAAGAGAAGAAGAAGTTGAAATTTCCTTGTAAGTTGTGCTAGGAAGATCACCTAACCCATCAATTCCCTCTTATGGATCAAGCTCAGAAACTACTCAAAAATCAACAGCCAGTTGTCCTAAAGGATCCATTTCCCTAAGGATAGAATGCAACTTCAGTTTCTAACGTAGCAGGGGGGACTACTAATTCCTCTGAAAAAAATTATATTAACATGGTTTGATCCAAGACATTACTTCAGACCAGAAATAAGAACTATGAGACCGAGGATCCTGCGAAGGGTAAGTCTATAGGTGAAACTTCTAATCCTATCACAATTGAAAAACTTGTTGAAACTATGCCTAAGATACCAAAATGTGTCTTCAAAAAAGCATTGCACAATCCTAATGCTAGGGCTGCAACCAATTACTCTATATTTGAAGATTTAGCCCAAACCCCTTGTGCAATGTCAGCTTTGGAGGCACTACAGAGTTGTCCCGCCCAACGAGATGCACTCTTAGCAGCCTTAGGTAGTATGGATTCATCGAGCCTTATGGAGAAGTTTAATTTGTTTGATGTCAAAATTCGCCTGCTGTATCATTTGGCTTCGTCAATAGATGTCATCCATGGTGGAAAAACCATTGGAAGTTTAGATGTCGATGAAGATGCTTCCACATGTGTCATGTCATTGTCTTGCTGGAAGGCTCTTGGATCTTCAGAGCTAGTTCCATCGAACACCCTACCTACTTCTTTCCATGGAAGGTCATTTTGCCCACATGGTATCCTATCATATTTTGAGATTAAGTTGGTAGGGAAGGTAGTTTCTGTTGAAGTAGAGTTAATTGATGTGCCGTTGGATTATAACTTACTTCTAGGGAGAATTTGGACTGATGCTATGTGTGTAATTGCATCAGTCGTTCTTCAAGTGGTAGTGTTTCCGCACAAAGGGAAGTTGGTTAGTGTAGATCAAATTAGTTTCACTTGGAAGGGCCGTATGGAAACTAATGAGTCCACCATGCCATTGGTTGATCAGGTCAAACCTACTTCAGAGAGCTTAGGGTATGGAATGTAGTCATTGTTAATGGGCACATTCGATATCCCAACCCTTATTAATTAATTAGGTTATACTAGTGTAGGGAAGTCTATCACAATGATTGTCGATAGAATGGATCCTTGGGTTCTTCCTTCCTGTTACAAACCTGAAGTGCCCTTATCGATAGTGGAAGTAGCTTATCAAGCTATCGTTAACACCATCGTTGATCCCATTTCGGTTCCTCCTCAAGTCTCAGAAGAGCCAAAAGGATTCTATCTATCTACTTGGGCAGAGAACTCTTTGTGTACTGATGATTGCTTAGACATGGTTTTTCCTTCAGACGAAGCCATTTTGGAAGCTATGAGCGGGCAAGATAAGATCTACGAAGATCTTCATCATATATCCTACTTTCTTCCAGAGTTAAGCAGGATTGAAAATCAAGATTTCCATGTGAGACTGGAAGGTGATGCTGATATACCAATCAATCCCTTACCAAGGGAGCGAAAAATTTTCCAAGGGGAATATGGAAAACATTTCTGTTACTATCCCTGTCAACATCTTTGTGAATCTCAACTTTGTGGAAAATGTATATATTGGTGCAAACTTCTCTCCAGAGGAGATTGCTATCTATACGGCCTTATTTAAGGAGTTCCATGACGTGTTTTCCTGGTCATATGAAGAGATTCCAAGCATAGATCCATTGATAGTCAAACATAAAATATGAACCTATCTTGATGCCAAACTAGTTCAACAAAAACTTAGACCTGTCAATCCATGTAAAGAGGCAACCATTAAGGATGAAGTTGTAAAGCTGCTAAAAGATAGTTTTAGTTACCCGATAACTTTGACAAAATGGGTATCCAATCTCGTTCCTATCAATAAAAATCAAGGGACGATACGTGTATGTTTTGACTTTCACGATTTAAACAAAGCTTGTCCTAAGTATAACTACCCCACACCATTCATATATCAAATCATTGATGCTTGTGCAAGGAGTGAATTTTTTTTGTTTATGGATGGTTTCTCTGGGTATAATCAGATTCAAATCAAGCCGAAAGACCAACATAAAACGGATTTTATCTGTCCTTAGGTTACATTTGCGTACAAGAAAATTCCTTTTGGATTGAAAAATGTAGGGGATACCTTTCAGTGAGAAATGAATTTTGCCTTTCATGACATCAAGTCTATTGTCGAACCCTACCTAGATGATCTGCGAATGCATTCTTGTAAGAGGATCGATAATCCAGATCACTTGCATTTAATTTTTGAACGATGCAGTCATTACAAAATACGCTTGAATCCCACAAGTGTGTTTTCTGTGTCAATTCAGGTAGGTTGCTTAGGTTCATAGTTTCTAACAAAGGTATTCAGGTGGATCCTTTAAAATTTGAGGCCATTGTAAATCTACCTCCTCCTCATTCCATCAGGAAACTTCAGAGCCTGCAAGGAAAGTCTAACTTTCTTTGACATTTTATTGTGAATTATGCCAATATCACCAAAGATTTCATGCACCTGTTGAAGTAGGACACCCCATTTGTATGGGATGAAACCGCACAACTTTCATTTGAGGCATTAAAGAAAGCTTTGTTGTCAGCAACTTTATTGAGTCTGACAGATTTCTCTCATGATTTTATATTGTATTTGGCTGTATCTGAGTTGACCATTCGGGTAGTGCTAGTCTAGGAGGATGATAAGCTCCAAGAGCATGTCATCTATTATCTTCGTTGTGCTTTAGCTGGCTTTGAACTTAGGTACACCCACGTTGAAAAGTTGGATTTACTAGCGGTGTATGTTGTTCAGAGGTTATATCACTACATCTTACTGAGGACTACGACAGTAGTGGAAGATTTCAATTCTTTCCAATATGTATTGTCCTGACACATAGTTGGAGGAAAATTCAACAAATGGATAGTCATTCTCTAGGAGTTTGACTTGGATTTTCAATCCGCCAAATCGAAAAAATTCTTAGTTTTTACAAAGCTTATTGTAGAATTTCTAGTTCAAGAATATGTAGCAATTGAAGAAGACTCATTCCCAGATGAACACATTTTCTTGATTTCCACATCTAACCCTTGGTATGGAGATATACTTGTCTATCTCCTGACTCTGAAGTGTCCTGCAACCTTTTCACGGGAAGAACAACACAATTTACGCTTACATGTGAAAAAGTACCTCATCATCAGGGATACTTTATACCGTAGAGGGGTAGAATCTGTTTTGCGTCAGTGCCTCACCCACGAAGTGGATGAGCTTGTCCTAAATTATCCCCATAGCAGAGCGTGTGGGGGTCATTTATCTAGGTTAGCAACGGCCCGGAATATTTTACGTGCCGGTTATTTCCAGCCCACGATTAGATTGTGTGGAAGTTGTGAAGTGCTTTCATCCTTGTCAACTTTACACCAGAAATATGCAGTCACATCCTGCTCCATTATTTCCCGTCATTGCAGTGGGCCCCTTCACCAAGTGGGGGATAGATTACGTGATGTGCAACCTAGTTTTGGCTAGGTGGCACAAATACATCATTGTCATTGTGGATTACTTTACAAAGTGGGCAGAGGCAATTCCCAACTATAAGGATGATGGGGAAACTGCATATTTTTTCGTTTTCAACGAGATTATCGCATGTTTCGGTATTCCTAAAGAGATTGTCATTGACCATGGAAGTCATTTCCAAAATAGCAGGATGATTGAATTGGATACTATGCCAGGGTTTAAACAAGAACATTCATCTTATTTCTACCCGCAAGTGAATGGTCAAGTCGAGGCAGCCAATAAGACCTTGAATACTATTCTCAAGCGTACTATCAATGTAGCCCCATCAAATTGGCACATCATGCTATATCCTACACTTTGGGCTTATCAAACCAATGTGAAAACTTCCACATGGTTCTCAACTTTCCAACTCATTCACGGGGTGGAAGCAGTAACCCCGGTTGAATGTGAAATCCCATCTTCAAAAAATTTCCATTCATGTGTTACCCAACACGAATGAACTAGAAGAACGCTTGTTACATTTAGAAAATCTAGATGAATAATGTAGAGATGCGTTGACTACAAACGAGGCTCATAAAAATAGGGTGAAAAACCAATATGATAAATCGGTTAAACCTAATATTTTTCTGAAGGGGAACTTGTCTTGCTCTGGGACCAGGACAAAGAATCCCTAGGGGCAGGGAAATTTAGGTCTATGTGGTTAGGACCCTATATAATTAACTAATTTTGAAGGGAATAAGTTGCCTGATTCTAGAAATGGGCTCTACCTGAAGAAGTACTATGATTAGTCTTAGCACTTTTTCTTGTATTTTTATTTTATGTAACTTTATGTACAATAGCTAGCCAGTTTGTGTTCTTATATCATCTGTTGGTTGTTATAGATGTCTTCTGAGTGGTTCATATGTTTTGCAGATGGCGCTAGTCCTCACACTTGCAACCTGGCTTCAGCCACATGGGTCATTTACTCACCCTCATGATAGCTAGTTGCCTCTGGAGGCGTTTTCCTTTGTCCTTCGACCAATAATGTGGCTGAATACAAGGCCGTCATTAAGATTTTATGGGATGCCTTGTCACATGGAATCACCCAGTTGGAAGTTAGACTTGAATCTCAATTGGTGGTTTCCTAGCTCAATCGAGCTTATCAGGTGCGAAACCCTATTTTATTACCTCAGATTTTGCAAGTTATGTTATTGGAAAGAAATTTTGATTTTATTACATTTAATCATATTCCAAGAAATCAAAATTCGTTAACTAATGCATATGCAAATTATATCTTAGATTGGAACTTAACACACATTCCATAAAAATACACAACAGATAGATTGTAAAACACATGTAAAGAAACCGAAAATATGTGTGTGTGTGTGTGTGTGTGTGTGTGTGAATATATGTCCATATAGATAGTTTGAGTTCTTGATCCTCAGATCTGGTCATAACTATATAAATATACAAAAATATACAAAAAATGGATCGTAATCCATAAAATGTCCCTAGATCTAATCTTGACCACCCTAGTCACCTTGGTCATCCTGTTCCCGGGCCTCCTCAACTTCTTCAGCTACAGCAGCCTCAACAACCTCTATGTAGACAAGTACAACCCTGGCTACCCTTCTCATAAAGCGTATCCAAGTGGGTGGAAAACCAACAACTAGTTCCTGCATAATCGTAAGAATCTGCTCAATACAAAGAGTTGGGACTCTTTGGGTAAGCCTAGCCAGCTTCCCCTCAAGTACCCTGATCAGGGTTTCCAAAGAAAGATATGAGGCAGGGAGAAAAAAAAAACATTTTTGGAGTCTTCACAAAAAATGTAGATCAATTAATGAAAACTAAATTAACTCCAGTTGTTAATTTCAATGTAATTGTTTTGGTAGAGTAATGGTCTCTGGGGTTGAGATCTCAAATTTTGCTAGAAAATGTGGATGTTTGCTTAATTTCTTGCAGATTGGATAATTCCAAATGGATTGCATTGATTCATCATAAAAACAACAATAATTAGATCCAATTATTTAATTGTTAGATACAACTATGAGCTTAATTCTATTGATGATACAACTATTAGCTTAACTTCAACTTCAATCATGACTTTTACTTGAACTACACTTCCTAATATATTAGTTTTTAAATTAACTAGTAGGTACAACTATTAGCTTAACTTCAACTCTACTCACGGTTATATTAGATAACTATTAGATATAACTTTTAGCTTAACTTCAACTCTAACTAATAGCGGTTATATTGGATAACTATTATATTAACTATTAGATAAGTATTATGTTAACTCCAATAGTGATACATGTAATATCTCAAATTTTGGACCTACCATTTATAGGCATGAGCCTATTGATCATGATGATTATATTGATGTTTTATTTTTATATTGGGTCGAAGATCCCACTGCATATGAACATGATTATTGTTTTGTATATTAGGCATAAGCCAATTGTTGATGATGTATATGTGTATATATATGTTGGTTCTGTTGGACATGGATCCTGAAGCACATGATTGATGAAATGTTTTGTGTTGGGTGTGGACCCTGAAGAACATGATCGATGAGATGTTTTGTGTTAAGCGAGAGGCTCTAGAGCACATGAGTACTTACATTTGTGTTGAGCATAAAGCTTTGGAACACATGAAAATATAATTGTAAATGTTGGGCATAAGCTCTGGAGCATTCTTTGTTGATGTCAACCATAACCTCTGGAGCATCATATCCTTGGCCATTGTATCCCTAGGTGTATCGTACAAGTATATCCTAGCATTTAGTGTTGAGCTAGAGCCCTGGAATTGCACTATGTTTGTAACTCCTTGTTATAAGCATTGAGTATGGGATCTGGTAAGTGCTAGAATTTACTGAAAAGAATTTAATAACTTCCGAATGAAAATGACTTGAAAAAAAATATTGATCTCATCATACCTATTTATAAGTGATTAAATGAAATTTCGAATTTCTTTATTCTCATCAAGTACTAAAGAGCTACCAGGTTATACGGGGGAAATCCAACATGCAAGGATGTTTAGAGTTGCCTAGCCTAGTAGACCTAAACCATCTATCTACTTGACCTTCATGAATAAGTGTTGTTAAGTCTAGGGATCATAATACATGATGTCTAAAGACAAATATTAACAAGTATTTTAATACTATGTATTTTATACATAGTATGTATAAAGAATTTAGTATGTATAAAGAATTAATTATGATTAATTATATAATTGAATAAAGAAGAGAAGAGAAGCTCCACCAATTATTATTTATTATTAAAGGATTAATAAATAGTGAAATATCTATGAAAAAGTAACTAGGAACTAGTTAAAAGTTCCCAGGTTAAGGATTGAAAATTACCCTAGTAAATTAAAAAGGGTTAAATCAAGAAATCAAGGATTTCTTGATTTAACTGCCCCTTTGACTGAAAAGTCTATCTTTAAAGACTCAAGCCAAGCAAAGGCTTGGGGTTCTGATTACCATCTAGGAGAATTATTATTCTGCCTATTTTTGCTCTCAAGTATTTTGTTGGAGAACTTTTACTGCAAGGAAAAAAGGATTGATTCATAACTGATTACCAGTTAGGAAACCCTACCTTAGGAGCTCTAAGCTACTTGCATGTTGGAGTCCAGCTTGGGGGGATTCAGATTAGAACCAGGATGGTTCTCGGTCATGGTTGGGAGGAACGTGGTAGTTCCCAAGTGATTTGGTCATAAAAAATCATAGGTTAGATCTGTCTTAAATTGATAATGCTGGTTATTTAAAAAGTGTGTAGGTTCAGCCATAAAAGAGCTTCAGGAAGATAAATTACATGTATGAGTTCTTAGTATGTCAAAGTTCATTTCTAGGGTAAATGTTGGCTGCTTTATGTAAAAGCTTATATATATATATATATATATATATATATAATTAACCATGGAATTGATTGTTTCTGTCCATATATCCAAGGGTTACATTTCTTAAAATCTAACCCTAGACTGTAATGCTATCTTCTAGATTATATAATGAAAATGTTAGTTGAATGTTTCCAAAGAATTTACTAACCCTAGGTAATTGATATTCTGCCTAGATTTTGCTAAGGTTTTTATTCTCTTCAATACTTCCTAGGATGGTAAATATTATCATAGGCTGTATATAGCTAGGTTTCCATCTCTAAAGTTTGTTTTCTGTATTCATTAAATATTCAGAAATTAATACTGTAAAATAGGTAAGTCTAGACCTGCTATTTAATGTTCACCTATTATTTATATCTCTACTGACATATTACATTTGTAAGTAGAGACATGTTTCAAATTATG
>LPNX010126345.1:4526-48564 GCA_001517045.1 Pseudotsuga menziesii | reverse complement strand
TATATATATCAGGCCATCAGGTATAAACATATATGAAAACTATCTATACATTTAAAATTCCAAAATTAAATAACTCATTTAAGACCTTTCAAGGTCTGTATCCATATTACAAATTTACATTAAAATTACTCTACTTAAATGAAACAACATTATAAATAATCATAGGATGCATCGTGACCATCCATGTGGCCCTTTACAATTCTTTGATCATAAATCATATAACAAAATCCATGTTTCTAACTTCTCCATCTATTACATAACTCAACAAATTTTACCTTAGCCAAATTAAAATAATATATCTTACACAGTAATTCATATCATAGTAAAACAATACCAAAATCATATCATAAATCCAGAGATTGCAAACAGTAACATGAATTGAATCCTGTGGGCATGCAAGCCTAGTTTGTTTTCATTTAATAAAATACATTAATCATATTACATAAAAGACCCTTTTTCCAACAGAGGTCAGGACATCAATTCCCATGGATGTCAAGACCCAAGGAAAACCCATAACAATAAAACATACATAATATATACACAAAATGACAACCAAATCCTATAACCATTCTCACACCGGCCACGTTGTACAAAAAAATCGTATGCGGGATGTGGTTTTTAAATACATCCATCAAAATATAAAATACACAGGTTCTAATTACCGAATTTTAAAACCCTGGCCTCCTCGAAACCCACAATGCACAGTGCTCACATAAGTCACATCCTTGGCCAAATTTTAAATCTAATACACAATCTCTACCATTTTAAACCCTACGCTTTACATTTGCAACACTGTGGGAAGGCGCATGCCATTTATGGCGTGGCCTATACTGACGTTGTGTATATCTCTACACTATAAACTAAATAACGCCGTAATACATAGAACCTTCAAGCTAGAGAATGCCCACATAATTTAAACATAAATCACAGAATAAACACAGTGAAATCGTGCTATGCACATTACAGTTTAAAATCATGGTAAATCAAGTATTAAAAATCGTATGCGTCCATTTACACAGAGCTTGCCAAGTAAACTACACAGTAATCATAGTAAAGCTTATAATCAAATTTACATAGGCATGCCAATGGGCTAATGCACCATTGCAAGCAATGGTGCAGCCCATGGCTAAAATGCCCCAACAAAAACGATGTGCATAAACAAAAACCAAGTATGCTAGAAGCCAAACATTCCTCTTTTCGCTGCTAACATCCCAAGAAAAATTACAAAATCAAACTTATACACATAACCAAAGGAGGTGTGAATTCACCCACAGTCAAAGTCTTTTCAAAATTGTTCAAAAACCCAAGTCTGTAATTGTATGCCCAAAGGCAAGTTTTAAACCCCACATTGAAACGCACAGCATAAAACCCCAAAACCAATCAACATTCTATGCACAGTTTGCAAAAGAGGGACGGAAAGTAGCAAGTAAAACCTTTCTCATAGGCTTATCGTGGCCACGAATGCAACGCTCGAAGCCAACAGAGATTGAATCTATGATGCCCCTCTTTCCCCTTCGGCACCTACAAAAACACAATCCCATGAGAAATGAGAAGTATGACTGAGCAAACTTTAAACCAAACCAATGTGTAGGCATATAAACTCAAATGTATGCATACCTCATAGTCTGGAGGTCTCCTCCATGGCTTTCCCTCTTTGTAGAACCAAAACGCATAAACCCCAAATGACAACACACACAACCATCATGAGCCAAGCCTAAAGGAAGGTTGTCGTGTTTCACCAAACGCATTGAATGCACCAGCTGGAAACCATTAAACCCATATAAAAACCCACTCTCCATAGTTTATGCTTCGCTACATTACAACGTATAATCCACCTCCCACATTAAAGCTTAAACCCTGCTATGGTATGATTTATACCATATGATATGTCGTCACCCAAACTCTATCATACGTTAAACATATTACAAAGTTTTCATTAGGATAGGATTACAATAACACAGTCCATAGGATGCGCTAGTCCAAATTCAAAGCACCCACGCCTAAGGTATTTAGAAAGTGTTTAGACCATAGGTTTAGAGCTTAGGATTTTAATCCCTTAGTAACAAGGTATTCATGTTAAAGAATCATGGCATACAAAGTATGCCATGATAACCTCTCTAACTATAAAAACCCAAAGGTCTGCTCTTAAACCGATATAATAACCTGTCAATAAAAAGAATGTAAGAGATGTTAATAAATATAGTAGAAATGTACATAGAACATAAAATGTATTAATGACACATAGAGTAACGAATTTAAAAATAACGAAGAATAATTAGTGCACGGGAAATTTAGCTGTAATAGTTAAATTGACGATAACAACACTTACCAAGTTATAAAACCAAGTCAATAAGCAACATAACAACTAGCAGCAAGTCCTCTAGGATCAAGACGGTCAACACACTTTACACCATATCCCGTCGCAAAGTAATGAACTGCGTAAGTAATTAAAATAGGTGCCTTAGTTTGATCGAACTAAGTAAGCCTATGTAACCAAGAAATACTTTACCTCTCAAACAGTCATGGGAGAACAAGTCCCGCCACTCCACCACTTTGTTCCCATCAACAAAGTCAAGTTATTTTTTATTAAATAAACAAAGTACACATGTGCAGGAGTAAAACAATGATCTATACAATTCACAAATTCATGGAGAGTAATAACTAAGATGTATCTATAGTTTAAATAACAGAATTAAGACATAAGAAGTAAAATGAACTAATAATCACTGAATGGATAAGAGATTAATAAGACAGGATGGGCAGTTTCTAAAGAGATCGAAAGTATAAGTAGCACATGTAATTCTGCACGAGTAATAATAATCCCCGTTGGGTAGTTGCCACTAGCCTATAATTTTATTTTATTTTCAATTTTTGGGGACATTACAATACAACTATTAAATTAAATTTAGATGAAGTGGTAGTAAAAAACTATTACTTGAACATGTAGTTGTACACTATTGACTCCATCTCTTAGCCTGACAAGTTGATCTTCATTGCAGTGAAACCATGGACTTCCCAATAAGCTTTCCATTTGATAGTGTAGCATCATGAGAAGAATAAGTTAGATAATGTGTTGCTAGGGTGATAGGCTCAATGCAATCTAAAAATATGTATTAGTAATTTATTATAGATCTCAATGTGTCAAATATACACCTCTCGTCCTATTTCAAACATATTAATCTTATTAATATGGCTGTTGATAGTTACGGTGATAGGCGTACATATATTAGAATTTTGGGGTGGACTACCATCTATGCTATTTCATCTATGGACGAGAATGAGACAATTGTACTATCTATATTGATTATATGGGAACCATACAAAATTAATAATTAATAATTTCAAAAAAATAAAAATAGCTAAATTAACATGTGATAAGTACAATTAGTATAGTTGTAAAAGTTAAAATTAATCTCCAACTATTCGATTATTAGATACAACTATGAGCTTAACTCCATTAATGATTAGATACCAATGATTCTAGAACTATTAGCCTAACTTCAACTCTAATCACAGTTATATTGGATAACTATTAGATACAACTATTAGCTTAACTTCAACTTTAATCACTTAAGGCTTAGTCCAGCTCCATTTGGCATCTAGGAGTCTAGCTAATGTGTAGTCATGTAAGAGTCAAATTCCTAATAAACTCCTCCAAACTTCAAATAAACTCATGCATCTCGTTACGTCCATATGCATATTTATCTTAGAATTTTGGGGTGGACTACCATCTATGCTTTTTCATCTACAGACAAGAATGAGACAAGTGTACTATCAAGATTGATTCTATGGGCATCATCCAAAATTCATAATTCATAATTTCAAAAAACATAAAAACAACTTAATAAGTACAATTCATGATATTAAACTTAAACTTAAACTTAAACTATTTAATTATTAGATACAACTATGAGCTTAACTCCGTTGATGAAACAACTATTAGCTTAACTTCAACTCCAATCATCACTTTTACTTGAATTACAATTGCTGATATTTTAATTTTTAAATTAACAATGAGATACAACTATTAGCTTAACTCCAATTATTCTACAACTATTAGCTTAACTTCAACTCTAATCATGGTTATATTGGATGACTATTATCTTACCTATTAGATACAACTATTAGCTTAACTTCAAGTCTAATTGCTTAAGGCTTAGTTTAACTACATTTGACATCTAGGAGTCTAGCTAATGTGTAGTGGTGTAAAGTCAAACTCCTAATAAAATCATTCAACCTCTTAATAAACTCCTCCAAACTCCTAATAAACTCCTCCATGTGACACTTGAGCATCTAGCTAATATGTAGTTCGCATGACATGTTTAGGTTTTCCATAAACATATTAATTAGGTTTTTGAGTATTTTTAAAGGAGGTTAGGAGCTAGAAGCAAATTAAATATTAAATATCCCATGATACATAAACGTTGTGATCTCTCGCCACAATTTAGTTCAAAACAAATGTTTTGGTGACGAAATGGCCTTGTGGTATGATGATGTGATGCTATTTCAATTTGAAGACCATCTAGTAATCTTTGATTTCTTTACAAGATCTTGTCGAGTGATGAGAAGTTGTGGATTTAACACGTTTCTTTCATGATTTGTGGCTTCATAATTATTTCAGGCTTGAATGTGTCATTTTATTTGAAGGCTAATGGCGATTAGTTCTAGTGATGTTGAGGTAGTTCTGACCTATTCTTCTTTTGTGAATTCATTGTAGACCTTGTTATCCTTTATCACACGAAAATGTGATTGTTACTTTACGTTCCAGAAATTATTTGATTACCTACATGATCCATGTTGCAAGCTCGTGGCATAAACTTTGAATAACGTGATATTTCACTCCACATCCATTCACTTCCATCAGTACATAAAATTTGATGCAACATACTCTCCACATGGTGTGATAACACAACAATTTGGCAACATCTTCGAAGACATTACTTTTTCAAAGTAATCTCCTTTATAATGTTCTCTTGACAATGACAAATATCTTTAAGGTTTTTGGGATTTGAATTTGTCGTTGAACCTAAAATACTAATAACAAAACTAATATTGTTATGATGAAATGATAACATGGTAGCAATCTCTAATTTCATGGAATTTTCTAAATTCTACTCTTTGCAATGTGGTTTATTTGTATTTTCTAGTGGAGATATGACGATATAATAGTTGAATAATCTACTTTATTTTTGCAATGATTTGGTGGTAAAACTCATGTGATTTGATAGATTTGTTTGATATTTGATGTGGTAGCTTAGCGACGAGCTAGTAAACTTACTGCTTCCTTAAATGAAACTATTTTCCTTTAACTAGCACGCTAGCTCTTCGCCTTATTTGTTGTTGAATTTCTGAATGATTTAATGTTAGATCTCATTCATTGTCTTTTCAAATATAATCTTTGAATATTGACTGATGACTCCTAGGAATTTGGATTTATCTTTGTTCGTCATACAAATTTGTTTTTTATGTATTTTGTTTTTAAATCCCCATCAAAGAATGTTCTATCTAAAATTATGAACTTCAACAATGAAGTTTTGATGAAAAATATATCTTTAATGATAGAGCTTTAATTAAAAAACAAATATTTTATAATGAATTTTTAAGTTAAAAACTATCTTTAACCCTTCTTAACAACTATATTGCATGTTGAATATTAAACTAATTTTCAAAATATCAACATACAATGAGTGCAATACATCATTTTCAACTTATAAGCTAATAAATACCTAAAATCTCAATTTTCAAGCTTTGAAATAAAACAAAAATTCAATCTTATAATCCAATTATATTTGTAAATTCTCCCTATATATTTAGGCGAATAGACATGGGCACCCACAAGAAGATGCTACCCAAATATGATGCAATGGGAGTGCACAAGTGAAAAAAAAGAGAGAGCGCGCACACACCCCTGGAGGCGCGCACATGCTCCTACTTTGGCAGTGGTGAACCTCCATGTTGGATTGCTAATGTGGACAATAAGAGCACGCGCGCACTCCTAATGACACACGTGCACGCATATGTGGACAATAGGAGCATGCGCGTGCTCCTAATGACATGTGTGTGCACGTATGTGGACACGCATGCATGTTTTGTGAGATCGCATACAGAGACGCGCACGTGTCCCTGTGTTTAAAAAAATAGTGAACAATTTTGTTTTGTTCATCAACATCATTCCATTAAAAATGCTTGAAAATAAAATCAAATCAAAGTTTCAACTAAAGCTATCATCATCATCATCATCATCATCATCATTGTTCCTCATCATCATCATCATCATAATCATCATCATCACCATCGTCGTCATTGTCATCATCATCATCATCATCATCATCCTCATCACCATCATCATCATAGTCATCATCCTCATCCTCATCATCACCATCATTGTTCATCATCATCGTCATTGTCATTGTCATCCTCCTCCTCCTCCTCCTCCTCCTCCTCCTCATCATCATCATCCTCATCATCATCATCATGGTCATAGTCATCATCCTCCTCATCTTCATCATCATCCTCATCCCCATCATCATCATCATAGTCATCATCCTCATCCCCATCATCATCATCATAGTCATCATCCTTATCATCATCATTGTCATTATCATCATCATCATTATCGTCACCATCATAGTCATCATCATCCTCATCATCGTCATCATAGTCATACTATTCGTGATCATCATCATCACATCATCATCGTCGTCGTCATCATCATCATCATCATCATAGTCTTCATCATCATCACCATTATTGTTCATCATCATCTTCATGGTCATCATCATCATGGTCATCATCAACATCATCATCCTCATCATTGTAATCATCATCATCATCATAATCATCGTCATCATAGTCATAGTCATCGTGATCATCATCGTCGTCGTCATCATCATCGTGATCATCACCATCATTATTCATCATCGTCATCATCGCCATCATCATCCTCATCATCGTCATCATCATCACTATCATCAGCCTCCTCCTCCTCATCATTATTGTTCATCATCATCATTCCATTGCAAATGTTTGAAAATGAAATCAAAGCAAAGTTTCAACTAAACCTATCATCATCATCATCATCATTGTTCTGCACCATCATTGTCATCATCATCATCCTCATCATCATCCTCATCATCATCATCATCATCACCATCATTGTTCATCATCATTTTCATCGTCATCATCCTCATTGTCATCATCCTCATCATCACCATCAACATCATAGTCATCATCATCATCATCATCATTGCCATCATCCTTATCATCATCATCACCATCATCATTATCATCATCATCATCATCATCATTATTCCTCATCATCGTCATCATCATCATCATCATCACCATCATTGTTCATCATCATAGATATCATCATCCTCATTATCATCATCATTGTCGTCATCAACATCATCATCCTCATCATCGTAATCATCGTCATCATTGTCATCATAGTCATAGTCATCATGATCATGATCATCATCATTGTTCCTCATCATTGTTCATCATCATAGTCATCATTATCCTCATCATCATCATCGTCGTTGTCATCAACATCATCATCCTCCTCATCGTAATCATCATAATCATCGTCATCATAGTCATAGTCATCGTGGTCCTCATCATCACCATCATCATCATCGCCATCATCATCATCCTTATCATCATCATCATAGTCATCATCCTCATCATCATCATTTTCATCATCCTCTTCATCATCATCATCATTGTTCATCAACATCATTCCATTGCAAATGCTTGAAAATTAAATCAAAGCAAAGTTTTGACTAAACCTATCATCATCATCATTGTTCCTCCCTCATCATTGTTGTCATCATCATCGTCGTCGTCATCCTCCTTGTCATCATCATCATAGTCGTCATCCTCATCATCATCATTGACATCATCCTTATCATCATCATCACCATCATTGTTCATCATCATCGTCATCGTCATCGTCATCATCATCCTCATCCTCATCCTCATCCTCATCCTTATCATCCTCTTCATCCTTATCATCCTCCTCCTCATCATCATAGTCATCATCCTCATCATCGTCATTGTCATCATCCTCGTCCTCCTCATCATCATTGTTCATCATCATCATCATTATCATCGTCTTCTTCCTCCTAATCATCATTGTTCATCATCATCATCATTCCATTGAAAATGCTTGAAAATAAAATCAAAGCAAAGTTTCAACTAAACCTATCATCATCATTAGCATCATCATTGCTCCTCAGCATCGTCATCTTCATCATCATCGTCGTCGTCGTCGTCGTCATCATCATTGTCATCATCATCATCGTCACCATCATCGTCACCATCATCGTCATCATCATCATCGTGTGATCCTCATCATCCTTGTCGTTGTCATCATCCTCATCCTTATCCTCATCCTCATCATCATTGTCATCATCCTCATCCTCATCATCACCATCATTGTTCATCGTCATCATCATCGTCATCATCATCATCATCCTCATCATCATCATCATCATCATCATCATCATCTTCATCCTCATCATCCTCATCATAGTCATCCTCCTCCTCCTCCTCATCATCCTCATCCTCATCATCATCATCATAGTCATCACCCTCATCATCATCATCATCATCATCCTCATCATCGTCATCATCATCATCATCACCATCATCCTCATCATCGTAATCATCATCATAATCATTGTCATCATAGTCATACTATTCGTGATCATCATCATCATCGTCATCATCGTCATCGTCATCGTCATCATCATCATCATCATAGTGTTGATCATCGTCATCATCATTGTTCATCATCATCATCATGGTCATCATCATCATGGTCATCATCAACATCATCCTCCTCATCATCGTAATCATCATCATCATCATCATCATCGTCATCATAATTATAGTCATCGTGATGAAATCATCATCGCCATCATTGTTCATCATCATCGTCATCACCATCATCATCATAATCATCATTCTCATCATCATAGTCATAACCATCATCATCATCATTGTCATCCTCCTCCTCCTCATCAACATCATTCCATTGCAAATGCTTGGAAATAAAATCAAAACAAAGTTTTAACTTCACAGATGTGCGCACGCATGTTCAAAACAAAGTTTTAACTTAACAGATGCGTGCACACGTGTTCAAAACAAAGTTTTAACTTAACAAATGCACGCACGCACTTAGAAGTGCGTGCACACTTCTAGTGCGTGCACGTTACGTTTTAAACTACGCGCATGCGTGATTTAAATTTAGAATTTTGGTGGGCACCTTTTTCCCAACCTATGTGGTGGATGACTTGGCAGCTTTGGTTTTAGCTTTGGGTTGCCAAACTAAGTGGTTTGGACTGTCTTATGACATAAAACATGTTTTGTACGACTTCTCCTATTTCATGCATGGTTTTGCATATGCCACGCTTGTCCACTGCTAATGAAAATTCACACACTTGTGTAACTTTGTTTGTAGATTCTGAATATGTAATTTTTATTTAAATTTTTTTTTCTATTTTTTATTTAATTTTAAATGGACTAACGTCAATCTAACACAAAATGTAGGCTCTTTGCTTCGGCTATAACTTTTGATTGGCTCGCCTATTTAGAAAACGGAAAAGAACCCGAACAAGAAGACACAAGGACCTACATCCTAAAAAACAAATATCGTTCATTGACTATGTTAAGACCAAGATGCAGTGGATCAACGCTCAAACTTGTCATTTTAGGGTGTCACTGGCTTCTTTAATTTAAAAAAATTATATATAACATAAATAAATATGGAAAAATAGCGCTGCACTAGACACACCTGTTATCTACAACTCTATATAATTTTTTTCACAAAATTCCACCATTTGCATACCAAACGAGTGGACCGACGCAAACATATTCATTATTTTTTGGGAAAAAAATAACATACCAACCTTAGAAGAAACTCATTTTTTGGGATTTACACTTAGTTTCCATAAATAAAAGTTATATATTCCGGAAGGTAATTTGATTGTCCACGTTTCATATTCTTATGGCATATTCCAAAAAGTTGTGTAGATACCTCTAATATTGATTTTTGACGTTCAGATTTCTGTTTTTCCAGAAGTCCATTGCAAAGAACGCGTCATAAGTGACTAGCATTAGCTTGCACAGCCCACATATATATCTTAGGATTTTGGGGTGGAATACCATCTATGTCTTTTCATCTATGGACAAGTATGAGACAAGTGTACTCTTAAGATTTATTCTATGGTGTTGTCCAAAATTCATAATTAATATTATTTCAAAAAAAAATAGCTTAGTTAACATTTAATAAGTAGAGTTCCATTTAGTTGGAAAAAATTAAAGTTCAACTTCAACTATTGGATTATTAGATACAACTATGAGCTTATATCCATTAAGCGTACAACTATTAGCTTAACTTCAACTTGGACAATGATGATCGTATCTAATTAACATTTACATTAACTATTACATACAACTATGAGCTTAACTCCAATTATTCTACAACTATTAACTTAACTTCACCTCTAATCAATGTTATATTGGATAACTATTAGTTTAAGTAATGTGCACACAAAACTCCATCTAGCATAGCATTATATTAACTTTTTAAAATAACTATTAGATACAATTATATTAACTTTTTAAAATAACTATGATGATACTACTATGAGCTTAACAACTATAAATTAAGTGGTTGTTATATTAGTTTAACTATCTCATATAAATAATTAACACATTTTTTAGGAAAAAAAATTATCAATATGTCAAATATACATTTATATACTATTCCAACCATATTAATCTTAATAATATAAACATATTAATCTTAATAATATAATTGTTGCTAATATAAAAATATTCCATTAACATATATAACTACATAAAGATCCATTTGGTTTCTGCTACCTTCCATGTCTAGCTCGTGATCCCGGAGCCATGAGATCTGACCTAATTCTGTATGGCAGGAACTCTAGAGCCATGAGATGTTAATACTAAGCAATAAATATTAGAGACCAAAAGATAGGAGTAAACTAGTGAACCGGCCATTTGCATCGATCAGACCACTGGCCATGCGTGACCGGTCACGTCCGACGTTGCCGGTCATCCGATCGGTGCAAATGGTTGGGCAAATAGGTCCCGGCCCAAAAGATACTAAGAATTAACACCTAAGCTTAGCTCACTTGTTGAACATCATACGAGTTGATGTTGATTCGCGGGCCAAATGACGTGCACAACACTGAAGCTCGAAAGACATCCTGGTATTGCTACTTGGTTGATTTTACCCAACGCGCTCTCGACAAAACTGGAGTCTGGACAATTCATTACATTTGATCCAAATAACTCTACGTACGATGAAATACAGATTGAAAAATAAGACCATGCCCTGATAAATGCGCTGGCACACCCACTCGAAATTTCGAGGTGGGCATCACCAACACGAAACCTATTAGAATTGAAATAAACAGTTTTTTTATTAATTTGATTTTAAAAACTATTTTTAAGAGAAGGAGGAAAACTGTGTTTTGTTAGATTTTTATCTCGACGTTTCAAACCACAAAGTAGGGTTCATCATCAGGAGAAAGTATCTTGGGTTGAAATAGGTAAGGGTTTATTTGTTTTAATAATAAATGTAACAATTTTTATAATCTTTAGGGTTATTCACCGACCTATAAATTTCAATATGGATTTAAAAAAATTTAGTAGACAAATTAAGAAGTTGTTTTGTTTTTTATTATATTTTTCTTAAAAAAATTTAAAATTTTTTATAATTAAAAAGTATAATGGTTAAAATTTTAAGCTTTAATTTAATTTTTTTTTTAAATTTTAATTTTGTTTTTATAAAGTTTACTATTTAAGATTTTTAAGTTTTAAACTATAAAACTATTTATAAAGTTTAAAATTTTATTTATTATTTTTTAAAGTTTTTATCTATGGTTTAAAAGTTTTTTTATTTTTTTGTATATATGGTTTAAAAGTTATTTAATTTTTTTTTAAAAGAAATGAAGTTTTTTTATTATATTTTAACAAATTATTAATGAAATATTTTAATTTTTAAAAATATTTAAGGAAAGTTTTCTAGGATAGTATTAGAATTTTTTTGAGATTTTGATTTTAGGTAATATATTAATAAAATTCTAATATATTTTAAGTTGTAATTAGCTTTGTAGGTTAGTTTTTTAGAAATGTGAATTTTTTAAGGTTGTTTTTCTTTTTATAATTAATTAAAACGTTTTACATAGTTGCTTAATATTATTAAATTGTCATTAGCTAGGGGAGGTTTTTTTTGTTAATTTTGAGTGTGTGTTATAGTTTTTTTAAGGTGGCGGATAATAGGGCACCAGCATTCATTCATTGTGTAAGTGTACGAAATAACTCATACATCCAAAACCCTCACAATGGGACTAATAGGAAGTTGGCTAAATTTTACATTATTTGTTTTTTTTGAGTTTGGTGGGAATCTAGCAACATGAATTGTTGTTGAAAATATGATTTATAGTGTTGAAATTGCAATTTTAATTGCATAAATAGATTTAATGTCTTCGATTACCCATGGGACATCGGGATTATGCAATTCTTACCACTGAAAAGTACCATTTAAACAATTTCCACCGAATTTTGGGCAAAAAGTTCACCAAATTTTGAGCAAAAAACTCCCCAGATTTTGGGTACAAATGGTCTATAGTTTAGCCAACTCAGACTAATAACATATTAGGCCAGTTGTAAAGGTCAATAAGCACCGATGACACAGTATTAAATGCCTTGTGAGTTCCAAAATATTGGGAACAGTATAAGTGTTCACCAAAAAGCTTTCAATTGGATAGATCAATTCATGTTGAAATGGTAATTTAGACTACTTAAGTTGTAGTTTCAGCTATTTAGGTCATTTTAAAATAAATCATTTAGTCTAAAACTAATAAATCTGATTGTTGAAATTAGTTCGTTTATCTTATTCAAAATAGTCTACCACTCTGCTTTGCCACTTGTTTGATAGCCAAACTTATTATTCGTGAAACTTCTCGCTTCTCCCGTGACAAATATTGATAAGACCATCAAACAGCCCTCACCCACTTGCCTGTAGAATTTGAACATGCACATTTATGAAGAATGTGCATTTTCAATCATTCAACGTTTATGAAGAATGTCAATTTTCAATGTCAGAAGAAGAAAAAAGCCGTCACACTCTATTACCTTCATATTTTGAATATCGGTTGGACAATACACTTTGAATATCGATGGAATCTCACTTTGGCTGCAAAAGTCAACATAAATCTTTCTCCGACCTACGCGTTTTGAGAATATCACCCTCTTCAATTGCATCTATATATTGGCTTCCATATCTCATTTCCTCCGCGTTAAAGTGTTTGTACTACTGACATCAACACAATTGACTCGCTAGAGTCTTAAGCTATAACCAGCATCCAGCCTTAATAGCAACACTGCAATATACATATTGTTGAATCTGTGTTTTCAACTCTGCTATGGCCAAAATCCCCAGAGCGGAACATGCCCAGGCTCTAGCAGAGGAAGATCCTGCAGCATTAAAGTCCTCGCAATTTAAGGGAATCCGAAAGCGAAAATGGGGGAGCTGGGTATCGGAAATTCGGATGCCGAGATCTCGAGAGAAGTTATGGCTGGGATCGTACACAACTGCGGAACAGGCCGCCCGCGCCTACGACGCTGCAGTGTGTTGCCTTCGAGGGCCCAACGCCACATTCAACTTCCCCAATTCTGCTCCCTCCATTCCATCTGCGTCGTCTCTATCCCGTCACCAGATTAAGCTCGCAGCCGCCAGATATGCCACGTTGGACCAACTCCCTTCCATTTCGGCCTCTGCGCACAATAACAATAACAACGAGAATGGCAATGCCAATAATGATAATGATAATAACAAGGCGAGGGACGACTCTGCATCGCCGTCGCAATCGGCTTTGGTTCAAGAAACAGTGTCGTTGATGAACGGTCAGCATCATCAGCAAGAAGATGAGCTGGCGTTGTGGGAGAGTCTCTTTGCCGGACCAGATGATTGCCCCGCCAAGAATTCGGAGAGTTTGCCGTCAACTGACGAGGCGTCGGCCTTGAAGCTCATTCCCTTTCCCAGTCCTAGTTGGGCGGAGCAGCGCCATGAACAGCCTGAGGCTGATGAGGAGGGGGACATGAACAGCTTCCTCGACGTCACAGACTTGTGGAACTTTGGAGACGTTTGAATTACTTGGGTTCGGGCCCGGGGAACGAGGAAGGATATGCTCGTTTGTTGAAATGTCTACGGTAACTTTGGAAGTATCAACTTTTTAGACAACGCTCCAGCGCGTGTCACCTTTTAGCATTAGAATGTCTGACGGGCATATGCCTGTCATGAGCCATTTTCCCATCAAAATACAGTTCGACATTTTATCCATCAAACTACAGTTAAAGATTTTAACAAGTGGTTTCAAAGATCGCGCAAACATTTTGGTAAGGCATATATTTGACCGTTAATTATGTTTTCAATTCAAAACTATTCATTCCGAGGTATGAACCAAAGCTATTCATTATGAGTTATGAAAAAGCAAGGGTTAAGTTAAAGCGTCTATCTTCTTTTGTTAAGAAGGGCATTTTGTTCGAGCAGAACAAGTCCAATAAAAAGGTAAGCTATCATATTGTTGGCTGTTCAACTCGCTCAACCAACAAAGAATGAATTCGTGACATTAGTAAAGACGTTTCACGACTTTATTAGCTTTATATATTTATTAGGTCTAGAAAGATACCTAGGGTGATTGTTGAACACATTTAGGGTGATTGTTGAACACATTTAGGAAGGGAAATTTTACTTTCATTACATCAAGGTGAGGGGGTTGAGCTTCCCTCATAGCCTTCATTGAAGAATTATAACATGTTGTATTTAGATCTAGATTTTTTTCATTTTTTTTCTTGCTAACAACAATGAATACTCTAAGGGGTTCATGAATTTCGAAACACAAGGAGTTATCTTGTTATTTTTTGTGCATTCTATGTAGATGATGAAGTCTTTTTCGGAATAAAATGTCACAACTCCAATAAGATCATTGATGGAACATGTTAACTTTGAAAATTTTGTTATGTTGTATTACATGTGACTTGACATTGACCTATGTAAAGGATTCTAGGTTCCACCTTTTGTTAGTTTCCTAAGTTTATCACTTAATGCACTTTACATGCATCATGCCCACACATGTACATGTTTAATTGAATAATATTGTTATATTTTAATTGGAAATTAAGCTCCTTGATAAAATCATATCTTTTAATTGAAAATTAAAATGTCACAATTTTAATTACGCCATTGACGCAACATGTCAACCTTGCAAAATTTTGTATGATGCATTACATGTGGCTTAACATTAACCTTTGGAAAGCATTAGAGATTCCAAATTTTGTTTGTTTCTTAATTTATCACTTAATGTAATTCACATGCATAATGTTGCCCCATGTTATTTTGAGTTGTGTGTGTCATTGTTAATAAGTTGTTTCATTCCACCCTCAATTTTTAAAGAACATGATAACAAAAAAACATAATTAAATAAGTTTGTTGTTATCTTTTAAGTAGAAATTAAACTCCTCAATAAAACCATATCTTTTAATTGAAAATCATTTTTTAATAAAATGAAATGAATTTCCAACACTCTCGAAGCACCTTTTTCAAAAAGTATAATGTGATTTATTATATCATATTTAGATCTATAAATAAGAACTGAGAAAGGTTAGAATTCACGATTTAAAACTTAAATATTCTTTTATGTGAGAACATTTTTTTTCATATGATTAAAATATAATTTTGTTGAATTATAAATTTTTATATTAAATTTAATTATAACAATTTATTAATTTAATCAATTATTATTATTTTTAAATTATATTAAATGTTAATGGTAATGTTATAATCATCATTATAACTTGATAATATTTTTTATTAATTTAATAAATCATTATTATCTTTAAATTATATTAATTATAAATAATTACATATATATATTTTAATCCATCATTATTATTTCTAAATCTTATTAAATATAAATAATTATATAAAATATTTTAAATTAAGTGATAGAACATATCAAAAATAAATTTATGAATATTTTATTATTAAATTTTTTTATAAACTTTATTGTATCTCTTTTAAATTTTTTAAATATTATGTTTTTCTATATCTTATTGTTTATACTTTTATTTTTAAACTTTTTAATAAATCGTTTCATTCTTAACTAAATTGTTAAAAAAGTATAAATTGAATGGTTAAGAAGTTAGGTTGTGATCCTTAAATTGAATGGTTAAGAAGTTAGGTTGTTATCCTCCCACCCAAGATCAAAGCTACCTTTAGAATATGTAATGTTGGATTACCATGACACCAAATGGATCAATAATTGTGTTTTCTATTCTTATAATTTTGATTCTTAAAGAAGTCCATTAAACCTTTTGTCAAATTACAAAGATGCAGCAATGCTAGACAAAGTCGTGAATGTTAGATTTTTATCATTTAATCAATATGATCTAGGATATTATCTGAGAGAATAACATGCACAACAATAATCACAAGAGACAACATACACAAAGAATTTTCCTCGGGGCAACCATAAAGGAGAAAACCCTGCAACTTCCTCAGAGATAGAATGAGCACCAATAACAAATGTAAAACCCAAAAACACAAAGATGATCTCCGATAGTTGTTCTCTCTCTCACTTGTGTGAGATCCTCCTTTCTCACTCATGCGCTATAGTTGAGTGAGTGTGTGTTTCAAATAGAGAGTCTCACTCTCTATTTATACTAGTTTTCTACTTGACAATTACTCTACATGGCCGACCTCACTAGGAGAGTCTAATAACCCTAATACCCCTCAACTGTGGGGACTATTGCCTTGACTTACAATGGAGGGTTAACCTCAATGAATTTATATGACTTTATTATATCAATGAATCTCCTGATCGGAGGAACAAACATCTCCGTAGGGGTACAATGAAATAATAAAATATACAAGTGAATACATTCTAAAGTTACAAATACATCAAAATTTCCTCTTAACTAGGAAGGTATTATTTTGACACAGTTCATCAGCACAAGTCTTCATCACCGGATCATCACCATCATCACTACTCCCACTATCTTGAGCAAATGGTGTTATCTCTCAATTCTACTCATCATAGGAAGTTCTACAGATCCAACCCTTTTTCATGCTGGATGTAGGTCTCAGCACTTATATTCGACCATGGGAGGCCCAGCCTGCCACCATGTCAGAAAGGCCCAATGCTTACGTCTAAAAATGGGAGGTCCATCCTGCCACCATGTCAGAAAGGCCCAATGCTTACATCTAAAAATGGGAGGTCCATCCTGCCACCATGTCAAAAAGGCCCAGCGCTTACATCTAACCATGGGAGGCCCAACCTGCCACCATGTTAGAAAGGCTCACTTGCCACCATGTCGGAAAGGCCCAATACTTACATCCACCGGCATGGTACGACACACCATATACCATCCAAGGAAAGGCCCAACACTTACATCCACTGGCATGGTAGGACACACTATCTACCATCCGAGGAAAGGCCCTGCACTTACATCTGACCATGGGAGGCCCCTCCTACCACCATGTCAGAAAGGCTATGCACTTACATCTGACCATGGGAGGCCCCGCCTACCACCATGTCATAAAGGCTCTGCACTTACATCTGACCAGGGGAGGCCCCACTTACCACCGTGTCAGAAAGGCTCTGCACTTACATTTGACCATGGGAGGCCCCGCCTACCACCATGTCAGAAAGGCTCTACGTTTACATCTGACCATGGGAGGCCCTGCCTACCACCATGCCAGAAAGGCTCACAAACTCATCACTTCCCCTTGGAAGGAACCACAATCTGGAGAACACCAAGATTTTCCATGAAGTACTCAAACTTCACTTTGGCTAATGGCTTGGTCAACACATTAGCTATCTGCTCGTATGTCGCAACATACTAGAGCTTCACTACTCCTCTTTGCACCATATCCCTAATATAGTGATATTTGATCTTGATATGCTTCGACTTGTCATGGAACACTAGGTTCTTCAACAACTTCACACAACTTTGGTTATCGCAATATATACAAGTAGCATCCAACTAGAGATCAAACAAATCAGATAGTAGCTTCCTCAGCCCACATTGCGTCACAACTAGCCGAACAAGCTATGGCATACTCTGCTTTGGCTATACTCAGTGCCACGCAGGACTGCTTCCTGCTAAACCAAGAGATCACACCTGATCCCATACTGAAACAACACCCCAAAGGGCTCTTCCTATCAATGGAATTTCCTACCCAATTGAAATCCACATAATCCTCCAGGTTAATCTTATGATTCGCCTCATACTTGAGCCCATAATCAACTGTACCCTTCAGGTACCTCAGAATATGCTTTGCAGCAATCAGGTGAACATGTCTCGGATCTGTAAAGAACTCGCTCAATGTGTTCATAGCAAAGAAAATATCAGGTCTCATGTTTGTCAGGTACATCAATGACCCAATCATCTGATGATACATCGTAGCATCAACCGAATTTGATGAAGCATCACTCAATAGCTTCAAGTTCGATGCCATAGGTGTAGTCATGTCCTTGCAGTAAATCATCCCACACCTCTTCAAGATCTCCACTGCATACTTCCCTTGTCCAAGGGAGATTCCATCTACATTTTTCCACACCTCCATTCCTAGAAAGTAGTGCATCATACCCAATTCCTTCATCTCGAACTCAACAGCAAGTATCCTTCTTGCAACATTAAGGAGTTCTCCTTTTCCTATCAGGAATACGTCATCTACATATAACAGGAGCATCACTGGTCTTCTTCCTTCAACCTTGCAGAAAAGGACGTTGGAATCTGCTTTAGAAAATCCTAGAGCCATCAGTAAGTTTTCCATCTTGTTGTATCATGTCAAACCTCAGGATCTTCTGCAGTCACTCCCTGTCTTTTGTGTGAAATTCTTACTTATAAGAATAGAATTTATATTCCAAATGTAGCAGACTTGAGGAGGATTGTTATGGATGAAATCCATCAAGCTCCATATTCTGGTCACCCAAGATATCAGAAAACAATTGCTACATCTAGAAAGCAATATTTTTGGCCGATAATGAAAAAGGACATTGCTGAGTATATTTCTAAGTGCATGAAATGTCAGTAGGTGAAAGTTAAACATCAACACCCAATAGGTTTGTTGCAACCCTCTCCAATCTTGGAATGGAAATGGGAAGTTATTTCCATGGCTTTTATTACAAGATTGCCAATGATTATGAGACAACATAATTCCATCATGGTTGTTGCAGACAAGTTAACAAAGGAAACACATTTTATACCGGTCAAGTCCACATATAAAGTCAATGCCATTGCAAATATTTTCATGAAGGAAATTTTCAAATTGCATGGATTGCCCAAGGAAATAATTTCTGAGAGGGATACCAAGTTTACTTACAATTTTTGGAAGGGTCTTTTTGCATATTTGGGTACAAAGTTGAACTTTAGCACCGCTTACCATCCTCAAACTGATGGACAAATAGAGAGAGTAAATCGGATGGTTGAAGACATGCTTCACATGTATGTAATGGACAAACCATCCAAGTGGAAGGATTATTTACACTTGGTAGAGTTTGCATATAATGACATGCAATAAGAATCATTGGGAATGAGTCCATATGAGGCTTTATATGGAAGAAGGTGTAGAACACCAGTGACTTGGGATAATCTAGTAAATAGAATTGTGCTTGGTCCATAATTCTTTAAGGAAATGTAACAAGAGGTTGCAAAGATCAGGCATAACTTGAAAGCAACGCAAGATAGAAAGAAGAGCTATGTAGATAAGCATAGAGTGCATCAGGATTTCAGTGTTGGGGATCATGTTTATCTTAGAGTGAGGACAAGGAAGATTTCCTTGAAACTTGGGAGTTGTGCCAAGATATCACCTAGATATTATGGGACATTTGAACTGCTTGAAAGAATAGGGCCAGTTGCATATAGACTTGCATTTTCTGCTAGCACTAGAGCTCATAATGTTTTTCATGTCTCTTTGCTTAAGAAATATGTACATGATCCTAACCATGTGATTAATTGGGATGTGATCCAGGTGGAACCCGAGGGAGAGTTCCAAACTGAGCCATTGTGCATCCTAGATAAGAAGGTAACAGTGCTCTAAAACCAAGTCGTTGGACAGGTAAAGGTGCAATGGAAGCACTACAGTCCCAATGAGGCTACATGGGAGCTGGAGGATTCTATGAGATTGGCACATTCGTTTTTGTTCAATTTTGAATCTTGCACTGAGGACGGTGCTAAATTAAGGGGGAGGGGAATGTAATATCCCAATTTTGACCCCTATTGCATTAAAATTGTATATGATGTAAATACCGTTATTAAATCATGGTGATGAGGTAAAGGCTAAGGCCCCGCCATCGATTTAGTGTTTATGTATCGACAATTAAAGTCGATACCTATGGTTCTCATGCTAGCCAGGCACATTATAAATTGAGAACATCATGTAAATATGCAATTAAATATAATACCCACAACTAGCTATGCAATGCAACAAAGAGATGAGGGCATGATTTTCATAAGGAATAGGGGGGGATTATTCAAACCCTAAAGCTAATAGTGTAAATCCAAATGTCAATGAGAGTACCCATAAAGTCTCAACTACCCACTTTGTCTTATTCACCCAACCATTTATTTATTCTAGAAATTGGTTGGGGTAGTTAATGCCTTTGGAATGGAAGAGTATGGCAGTCAAAATTCATATTGGGGAAGCCATCAGTTTTGGGGAAAACCAATTTTTTTCTTGTGGGGTAAGAAAACACCCACAAATGTCTACCCATTCCATTCCTCATTCAGATTCTTTCTTTCCTCATGCATTTGGAGCTAGTTAGGGCGTTACCCTCATGATTTTCTGCAATTGCTTCATCTTCCATGGTTGGGAAATCCATTTTTGTTGTTGCTCAATTAATGGGCAGAAGAGAACTTGATTTGGGGGTTTATAGAGGTCGTTTTTGCTCCCGTAATGCCCAAGAATGTTTTCTGAAATCGTATTTCTCACCTTGGGTCACTTTCCCCATTTACCATTTTTCATTTTTGGTTCCCATGACATTTTTCTTCATACCCAGAACTTGAGTTTTGAAGTTATGTGCACCCTTGATTTGGTCTGTAAGACTTAGGAGTCGAAAAGGCTCATAATTGGCTTGATAAACCTAGTAAAGGGAGGAACCTCACAAAAATATCAAGAGGGGTTGGTTATTCTTCTTTGCATACCCTGAAGAGCACTGGAAGGGAAGGTATGACCCGAGGGACTATGTAGCAGTGAAGGGAATACTTCCTTGTGTTGGGTGTGTAGGTATTGTGGAGGCCAAGCTAGATAGATCTTGTGCATGTGTCCATAGCTCTGTGGTTGAGCTCACTAGCTTAGCAATTCTACCTTTCCTTTGCCTTGGTAACTTGATAAACCCAATTGTAGATTGTCTTGGCTGAACCTTGATATGTATTTGGTTGTGTGTGATCCTGTTGTTCCCCTTTTCCTTGTGGAAATCATGCCTAGATCTTAGGGGTGGTAGTTGTGTCGAGAGATTGATGAGCACAATTGGCCTATGGTTGGGTGGAACGTTGCAGTGACATAGCTAGTTCCAGGGAAGTTCAATTTCAAGATAATTGTTCTCTTATATTCTGTGTAATGTATTTGTTTGATGAATTATGATGAACATATTGAATGTGTTGAAACATATTTGATTGAGATGCATTTTCTTTAGTTGTATTTACATGTATTATTCATATGTGCATGTATTTTGATATTCAATGCATTTATGTTTATGTTCATGGGGCTAGAGCCTCGATTAGATAAACAACAGCAGTAGTAGTCGCGTCCTCTCCATTGGCGAGATGAGGGAAGGGGACGTGACAGTCGTCCCCTGGTTAGATGGTTCCTTTATTAAAAATTTAAAAATAAAATATAAAAATCATAAAAAATTTGCATAATAATAAATATAAAAACCATAAAATTTTAAATTTAAAAAAAATTTATAACCCTTAAAAAAAGTTTGTAAAAAATCTTAATAATAAAATATTCATGAATTTATTTTTTGATATGTTCTCACTTAATTTAAAATATTTTATATAATTATTTATACTTAATAAGATTTAGAAATAATAATAATTTAATGTATGTAATTATTTATACTTAAATATAATTTAGAGATAATAATAAATTTTTTTACATGTTTTATTGCTCAATTTAAAATAGTTTATATAATTATTTATATTTAATCATTAGAAATAATAATAATGAATTAAAGTATATATGTAAATATTTATAATTAATATAATCTAGAGATAATAATTATTAATTAAATTAATAAAAAATATTATTAAGTTATAACATGATTATTAACATTTAATATAATTTAAAAATAATAGTTATTAATTAAATTAATAAAATATTACGTTTAAATTTAACATAAAAGTTCATAATTCAACCAAATTATAGTTTAACACATAGAATTTTCACCATGTGTAAATTACTATATATTTATATATAAATTTAGGAAAAAAATTTGTACATAAGAATATTTAAGTTTTGAATGGTTAATTCGAATCTTTCTCATGCTTTCTCACTGCTTCTTCATAGATTTAAATATGATATAATAAATCAAATTACATTTAAAAAAAAAAAAGTGTCTAGATAGTGTTAGAATTTCATTTCATATGTGCCTGTGACATATTTTTTAAAAATTATTATTAGGTTTTGAATTTTTATTTGGTCTATCACAACACTTTATTGAAAAAATTACCTTTTAATAACCAAGTTTTATTAAAAAATACATTATTCGATAAAAAAAAAAATATTAAAAAAAATAATTTTCAATTAAAAGATATGTTTTTATTGAGAAGTTTAATTTCCACTTAAAAGAGAACAACAAACTCATTTAATTATGTTTTTTGGTTATTATGTTCTTTTAAAATTGAGTGTGGAATGAAACAACATACTAATAGGGACACAAACAACTCAAAATAACATTGGCAAACACTATGAATGTGAATTACATTAAGTGATAAATTAAGAAACAATCCAAATTTGGAATCTCTAATGCTTTCCAAAGGTTAATGTTAGGCCACATGTAATGCAACATACAAAATTTTGCAAGGTTGACATGTTGCGTCATTGAAATTGTGACATTTTAATTTTCAATTAAAAGATACATTTTATTAAAGAGCTTAAGTTCCAATTAAAGGATAACAATATATGCATTTACCTATGTACATGTGTGGGCATTATGCATCTAAAGTACATAAAGTGATAAGCTTAGGAAACAAACAAAAGGTGGAACCTAGAATCCTTTCCATAGGTCAATGTCAAGTCACATGTAATACAACATACAAAAATTTTCAAAGTTAACATGTTCCATCAATGGTGTTATTGGAGTTGTGACATTTTATTCCGAAAAAGACTTCATCATCTACATAGAATGCATAAAAAATAACAAGATAACTCCTTGTGTTTCCAAATTCATGCACCCCTTAGAGTAAACTCCGTGTCTTGATCCGAGACTACTTCCTTGGGTATCCCATGCAATCTGAATATGACCTTCAAGAATATGTTGGTAATGTGAACTGCCTTGTAGGTTGACTTAACTGGGATAAAGTGTGCCGCTTTAGATAACTTGTCAACCACTACAAAGATGGAATAATTTTGCTTCTTTCTCTTTGGTAGACCCGTAATAAAATCCATACTAATGGCCTCCCAATTCCATATCAGAATGGGTAAAGGTTGTAGTAATCCCTAAGGATGTTGGTGCCCAATGTTGACTAGGTGACATTCTTGAGATTTTGCGATAAATAATGCTATGTCGGCCTTTAACTTAGGCCAGAAAAAAGTGTTTCTTTACTGCAGATATTATTTTTTTATATTCGGATGCCTTGAGTAGGGTTTCCAATGGAATTTCATTAGGATGTTGGACATGTTGTCCCCTCCTTCTAGAACATACAATCTCTCTTTGGACCACAATAATCCGGTCTCGTCTACCTTATAGTCTTTTTGTTGTTGAAATAACCTGTCCTCTTGGATGTTTTTGAGGACTTCAACATAGAAATGGTCAAATCTATGTGTCATCTTGATCCTATCATGCAAATCCGAATCGGTTTGGCTTAAGGTTACCTCATATAACATATGAGCTGGTCGACTTAAAGCATTGGCAATTTTATTCTCTTTCCCGTTTATATGCTTTAATTCGAAATGGTACTTGCTAAGGAAGGACAACCATATCAATTGCATGGAATTTAGATCTCGTTGGTTGAATAAATACTTCAGACTCATCGTGTCTGTATTTAGAAGAAACTTCTTCTCCATGAGGTAGTTCCTCCACATCTTCAAGGCGTGGATAATGGCTGCTAGCTCAAGATCGTGGGTGGGATAATTTTATTTGTGTTCTTTTAATTTTCATGATTCCTAATAGATCCAACAATCATTATCCATGAGGACTCCTCCGAGTCCTTCCTTGCTCGCGCCATTACAAACAATGAAATCCCCATCGAGATCGACAATTCGTAGTATCGGTGCAGTAGTCAAAAGTTGTTTAAGCTTCTGAAAACTTTCCTCTCACTTGGTGGTCCACAAAAACTTGTTTTCCTTCTTTTGTAAGGAATTCATAGGAGAGGAAATCCTCACAAATTTCTCAATGATTTTCGATAGTAACCCACTAATCCCAAAAATGACCTAATGTCGGTGACATATTTACAGGTAGGCCAATCTTCTATGGATTTAATCTTTTCTCGGTCGACGGCTATCCTGTTCTTGGAGATGATGTGACCTAGGTACTTTATTTATGGTTTGTAAAAATCACACTTACTAAACTTAGCATAAAGCCGGTGTTCCCTTACACCTGTAGTACTATGCAAAGATGCTTCTCGTGTTCCTCTTTACTCTTCGAGTAAATTAGGATGTCGTCTATAAATATCAATACAAACTTATCTTGGTATTTACTGAAGATATTGTTCATCATGCACATAAAATTTGCTGGTACATTGGTTAACCCAAAAGGAATTACTACAAACTCGTAATGGCCATATCGTGTTTGAAAGGCTATTTTATGTATATCTTCATCGCGGATCCATACTTGATGGTATCCAAATAGTAGGTCGATCTTTGAAAACATTTTTTCTCCTTCTACTTGATCGAATAAGCCATCAATCCTAGGGAGTGGGTAACGGTTTTTTATGGTCATATTGTTAAGTTGGAGGTAATTGATGCACATTCACATCGTAGTGTCCTTCTTCTTTACAAAAAGTCTAGGCACTCCCCATAGGGACACACTCGGTCGGATATAACCCTTTTCAATCAACTCTTGTAACTGGAACTTGATCTCCACCAATTCTTGTAAGCTCATGCGTTATGGGGCTTTCGAAGATGGTACTGACCTTTCTATTAGTTCTATGGAAAATTCTAAGTCTCGTTTTGGTGGTAATCTCAGTATTTCTTAAGGAAATAAATCCTTGAAGTCCATGAGAAGTGAAAATTCCTTGATGTGTTGTTCTCTCTCAGCTTCTACATCCTTGATGTTTACTGCAAAAAGTTTGCATCCCTTCCTAATACACTTATTCTCTTGTAAGGTGAATATCTGTCTAACAGAAACCTTCTTAGGTATGCCTTCAATCTTTTTTCGATTTCATTAGCTATCTGTGCACAATATTGACTTGTTTAGAGAATCGAGCATGACATGGTGATGTTCCAACCATTCCATGCCGATAAGTACATCGTACGATCCTATGGGTAAGATATTCAAATCTATTTTAGTGGGAAAACTGTTCAAGTTTACCTCACAGTTTCTCACTATTTCTGAAACCTTCATTTTCGTTCCAGTGGATAATTGTACCATCCATGGTTCCCCATGTTTTACTTTTTCTAGTTTACATGTTTCAACAATTTTGGGTGATACATAGCTTCGGAAAGCACTAAGATCAATCAAAATTGAAACATAAGTGTTTGAAAACTTACCTTCTATTTCGACCATAGTGGCCTGATGGTGTGCTTGTCGACCATCAAGTGCTGCATAGATCCTCAGTGTGCTAGCCATATCCTCTACCGTTGGAACTTCCTATAGATTGTGTAAGACTCCCCTGGTCTTGTTTGGACAATATCTGGAATAATGGGGTCCTTGGCATTTTCAATAGTTAACTTGCAGCGAGGCAGCCTTGGATCCTCCATTTGCTGCTGGTCTATTGGTATTTGGTGCAGGCACATTTGGATTTGCACCTCTCTTTTTGATGTTTTTGTTTGTTGGAAAACTATTGTTGTGTTTTCTGTAAGGCGGTGGTTTGAAATCAGATTTGCAGTTGTCCGAGAATGTCCTAAACCTGTCTCGATTTCTGTTGATGTTTTCTTGCCTTAGTTATCCATGCTCATAGAAAAGCATAACTTTTTGTAAGGTAGTGTCCAGAAAGAGAATAAAACCCTAGCATAATCTAGGCAAAACATCAATTACATAGTGTTAGTAAATTCATTGGAAACATTCATCTAACATATTCATTATATAATCTAGAAGATAGCATAGACAGTCTAGGGTTAGATTTTAAGAAATGTAACCCTTGGAGATATGGACATAACCAATCAATTCTAGGCTTAATAATATATATAAAATATTTTACATAAAGCAGCTAGCATTTACCCTAGAAATGAGCTTTGACATACTAAAGAACTCATACCTGTAATTTGTCTTCCTGAAGCTCCTTTAATGGTTGAACATGCACATTTTTTTTAATAGCCAGCATTATCAATTTAAGACAGATCTAACCTCTGATTTTGATGACCAAATCACTTGGGAACTACCACGTTCCTCCCAACCATGACCCAGAGTCATTCATGGTTCTAACCGGATCCCCCCAAGATGGACTCCAACATGAAAGTAGCTTAGAGCTCCCAAGGTAGGGTTTCCTAAATGGTATTCAGTTTTGAATCAGTCCTCTTTTCCTTGCAGGAGAAAGTTCTCTAGGAAAACACTTGAGAGCCAAAAACAAATAGAATTCCAAGATAAAAATCAGAACCCCCAAGCCTTTTCTTGGCTTGAGTATTTATAGATAGACTTTTCAGTCAAAGGGGCAGTTAAATCAAGAAATCCTTGACTTCTTGATTTAACCCTTTTTAATTTACTGGGGTAATTTTCAATCCTTAGCCTAGGAACTTTTAACTAGTTCCTAGTTAGCCTTTCATAGATATTTCCTTATTTATTAATCCTTTAATAATAAATAATAATTGGTGGAGCTTCTCTTCTTTCTTTATTTAATTATATAAGTAATCATAATTAATTCTTTATACATACTATGTATAAAACACATAGTATTAAAATACTTGTTAACATTTGTCTTCGGGCATCATGTATCATGATCCCTAGACTTAACGACACTTCTGTATTAAGGTCAAGTAGATAGATGGCTTAGGTCTACTAGGCTAGGCAACTCTAAACATACTTGCATGTTAGATTTCCCTTGTATAACGTGGTAGTTCTTTAGTACTTGATGAGAATACAGAAATTCAAAATTTCATTTAATCACTTAAAAATAAGTATGATGAGATCAATATTATCCTCGAGTCGTTTTCACTCGGAGGTGATTTTAATCTTTTCAGTAACCTTTATATCTTACCAGAGCCAGTGCTCAACACTTATAACAGGGAGTTACAAACATAGTGCAATTCCAGAGCTCTCGCTCAACACTAAATGCTAGGATGTACTTGTACAATACACCTAGGGATATAATGGCCAAGGATCCGATGCTCTAGAGCTTATGCTAAACATCAACATGGAATGCTCCAAAGCTTATGCCCAACATTTCCAATTATATTTTCATGTGTTCCAGAGCTTTATGCTCAACAAAAATGTAAGTACGCATGTGCTCCAGAGCCTCTCACTCAACACAAAACATGTCATCGATCATGTGCTTCAGGTTCCACACCCAACACAAAACATTTCGTCAATCATATGCTTCAGGGTCCACGCCCAACACAACCAGCATATATATCCATATATATCATCAACAATTGGCTTACGTCCAATATACAAAACAAATCATCATGTTCATATGCAGTGGGGTCTTTGACCCAACATAAAATAAAACATCAATATAATAATCATGATTAATAAGCTCATGCCTATAAATGGTAGGTCCAAAATTCGAGATATACATCCCTCCCCGCTTAGTACAAAACCGTGCCTGGTGTTCTAGGGACTCTGAATGATATCATGAAACAAGGCGGGGTAAGCCTTTCTCATGGTGGCCTCATTCTCCCAGGTAGCCTCATCTACCTCAAAGTGCTTCCACGACACTTTCAATTGGACTACAGTGCACTTCCGAAGCTGCACTACTTTCTTGTCCAATATATGCAAAGGCTTAGGCGAAAATTCCCCCTCAGGTTCCACCTATAATAATGACAAATCAATGACATGCTTAGTGTCATAAACATATTTCTTTAGTAAAGATGCATGGAAAACATTATAAACTCTTACGTGCACAGGTAATGCTAGTTCATAAGCCACTGGTCCTTTCTTGGCCATAATTTCAAAAAGTCCAAAAAATCTAGGCGCTAACTTACCACACCTACCCAAGCTCAATGAGATTTGTTTTTCTTTCACTTTCAAGTAGACATGCTCACCTACTTGATAGTCTTTATCTTTTCTTTTCTTATCCACATAACTTTTCTGACGGTCTTGTGCCTCTTTAAGGTTTCCCTGGACCTTGGTAACTAACTGTTTCAAGTCCAATAGTAGGTCAGGCCCTAACATGAGCCGATCCACCAAACTGTCCCAAGTAACTGGGGTCCTACACTTCCGTCCATAGAGTACCTCGAAAGGACTCATCTTGGCGGAAGCTTGATACCCGTTGTTATATGCAAACTCCGCAAAGTGTAGATAATCCTCCCACTTTGTGGGGTTTTTCATGACATACATTTGCAGCATGTCTTCAACAATTTGGTTTACTCTTTTAGTCTGCCCATCCGTCTGCGAGTGATAAGCAGTGCCAAAGTTCAGCTGCGTCTCTAATCCAGAGAATAAAGATCTCCAAAATTTTCCTGTAAACTTAACATCTTGATCTGACATAATTACTTTGGGTATCCCATGAAATCTAAATATCTCTTTTAGGAATATATTGGCAATGTTCACAGCCTTGTAGGTCGATTTCATGGGGATGAAGTGTGTTGTCTTTCACAACTTGTCAATGACTACGAAGATGGAATCATTTTGTTTCTTGCTTTTCGGTAAGCCAGTAATAAAATCTATACTGATAACCTTCCAATTCCATTCCGGAATGGGAAATGGATGTGGCAATCCTGAAGGATGTTGGTGCTCAGCTTTAACTAGATGGAACTCCTGACATTTCGCATTAAACATTGCAATTTTGGCCTTTAACTTAGGCCAGAAAAAGTGTCTCTTGACTACATATATCATCTTTTGATATCCTGGGTGCCTCGAGTAGGGTGCCCTATGAAATTCTGTGAGGATGCTGGACCGAATGTCCCCTCCACTTGGAACATACAATCTATCCTTGGACCATAGTAGTCCAGAGTCATCCACCTTGTATTCCTTATGTTGTTGAAACAACCAGTCCTCTTGGACCTTCTTGAGGATTTCCATATAAAACGGGTCAACCTTGTTGGCCGTTATAATATTCTCACGCAAATATGCATAATTTTGAATCAGGGTCACCTCATATATCATATGAGTTCATCAACTCAAAGCATCGACAACTTTGTTCTCTTTGCCCTTAATATGCTTTAGTTCAAAGTGATACTCACTTAGGAACGCCAACCATCTAGCTTGCCTCACATTCAGATCAGGTTGATCGAATAAATACTTTAGACTCATATTGCTAGTATTTAGAAGGAACTTCCTTCCCATCAGGTAGTGCCTCCACATATTCAAAGCGTGGATAATGGCCGCTAGCTCAAGATCATGCGTGGGATAATTTTGCTCATGCTCTTTTAATTTCCGTGATTCATAACAGATTGCATGATCGTTTTGTAAGAGGACTCCTCCAAGTCCTTCCTTGCTTCCATCTGTGCATACAACGAAATCCCCATTGGGATTTGTAATCCGCAACACTGGTGCGATCATCAAAAGTTGCTTAAGCTTTTGAAAACTTTCTTCACACTTGTCAGTCCATAAGCACTTGTTTGTTTTCTTCTACAAATCTGTCATGGGGAAAGCGATTCTTGAGAAGTTCTCAATGAACTTTCGATAATATCCAACTAATCCCAAGAATGAACTAATGTCAGTGACACTATTTGGGGTAGGCCAATCCTTTAAGGCTTGAATCTTTTCTGGGTCCACAACTATTCTAGCCTCAGATAAGATGTGACCTAGGTACTGTATTTGTGGTTTGTAAAAATCACATTTACTAAACTTAGTGTAGAGTTGGTGTTCACTCAACAATTGAAGTACTATGTGAAGGTGTTCTTTGTGTTCCTCTTTATTCTTGGAATAAACTAGGATGTAGTCAATAAAGACTAGTACGAACTTATCCAAATATTTACTGAATATGTTGTTCATCATACACATAAAGTTTGCGAGTGCATTGGTCAACCTGAACGGCATCACTACAAACTCGTATTACCCGTACCTTGTACGAAATGCGGTCTTGGGAATATCTTCATCTTGGATTCGTACCTTATAGTACCCGGATCGCAGGTCAATCTTTGAAAAGATTTTGGCTCCTCCCTTCTGGTTGAACAAATCATCGATCCTAGGAGCAGGTAACGGTTCTTTATAGTCATTTTGTTCAACCGATGGTAATAAATGCACATCCACATCGTACCATCCTTCTTATTTACGAATAAAATCGGTGCTCCCCAAGGGGACACACTGGGTCGGATATACCCTTTCTATATTAACTCCTGCAACTGCAGTTTGAGTTCTAGCAATTCTTGTGCACTCATGCAGTAAGGGGATTCGGAGGCCGATATTGATCCTGGGGTCAGTTCGATGGAAAAGTCTAGGTCTCATTTTGGAGGTAATCCAGGGATTTCCTCGGGAAACACGTCCTTGAATTATTCAAGAATAGGGAATAATTCTATGTGCTGTTCTCTATCTGACTCTACATCTCAGATGTTCACCGCAAACAACTTGCAGCCCTTCCTAACACACTTCTTCGCTTGTAAGGCATAGATTTGTCTTACAGGAACTTTCTTTGGGATGCCTTGAACCTTCACTTGGTTCCCTTGGCTATCAGTACACAAGATAGACTTGTGTAGAGAATCGAGCATGACATGGTGTTGTTCCAACTAGTCCATGACGATAAGAATATCGTACGATCCTAAAGGTAGGATGTTCAGGTTTATCTTAGTAAGAAAACCCTTCATGTTTACATCACATTCTTTAACAATTTTCAAAACCTTCCATTTCATACTGGTGGCTAACTATACCAGCCAAGGTTTAACATGATTTACTTTGCCTAATTTGCATAAATAAACAATCTTAGATGAAACTCAGCTCCAGTAAGCACTGGGATCAATAAGTATTGAAACAGAGGTGTTCAAGATATTACCTTCGATCTTGACCATTGTAGCTTGATGGTCTGCCTATCAGCCATCTAATGTTGCATAGATTCACGAGGTTCCTGCTATATCCTCAATGGTAGGTTCTTCTTGCAGGTTATGCAAGACTCCATTGTTCTTGTTCTTACAATCTCAGGGCATAGTGCACCCCATTGCACTTTCAGCACTTCATCGCTAAAGGGGTAGCATTGGCTCCACTCGCCACTTGCTTATTACAATTAGGAGCTGGTACATAAGGATTCATACCAGTTTTGTTGAAGTTATTGTTCACTTCAAAGATGCTATTTTTCTTTCTATAAGGCTGCGGGTTTGACCTAGGCTTGCGGTTATCAAAAAAGTTTATATAATTTTCTCTATTTCGGTTCTGTTTTTATTGTCATAACTTCCCATGCTCATAGCAGAGTTGGGCCTTGTGTAGTGCAGAATCCAGAGTCTTTAGCATGTCTAATTCAATCCTGTCCCAAAAACTGGGAGGAAGACATCCTAGGAACTATTGGATCTTCACCTTCTCTTCTTTGATATATGGTACATAATGCAACAGATCTATAAATCTGTTTATAATGCATCCATAGTCATGGGCCCCATGCGCAGTTCATGGAACTCTTTTACCTTGCGATCAAAGAACCTTTCTGACATGTATTTTTCTTGGAAAATCTTTCAGAAGTTTTCCCAGCTTATTTTTCGCAACTCATCTTTCTTGGTGTGCTTTAAATCTCGCCACCATCTTGTTGCCTTACCACTCAGGTTGTAGATGGAAATCCTAGCATGCATCACACTTGAATAGTTATGAACCTAGAAATACTTACTCATTCCTAGCAACCATTCTTAAGCCTTTTCTCCCATATTCACTTCACCTTCATAGGTCGGGGCTCTTATTTTTCGAAACTCCCCCTGAAGACTGTCATCACTTATTTGCCTCTTTCTCCATGGAGAAAGTGAGTCATCACCAGTAGGACTGTGATGATCTCCTTTAGTTGCTTCAGGTGTACCTTCTTTTTCTGCTTCTCTTGGGGTGCTAGCCCGCTCATGGTACGGTTCTCTTTTGGATCTGTTGGTGGACTGGGTAGGTTTACCTTACAGGATCCCTCCCGTCATGTTACAAAATAATGCTTCATTTATAGCTTGTTGTTCCTTTCTTTCATTTAGACTGTCTTCTCTGAAACTATTCTGTTCAGCTTGAAGACTGTGCAAAGTTTTCAGCAGATTAGAGTTTATCTCGACCACCAAGTTCAATTCTGGAGTGGGGGTGGTCATTTCTTCCTGCCAGCTATTTTGTCCCTCAGTATTCATAAACTAAACAACGCTGTATAAATTTTCCTGTAACACAAAAAATTTTAATAGCAGCAAAAATTTCTGTCAGTAAAAAAAATTACTTATCGTACTTTATTTTCTTTGTGTGAATGCCTGGTGTGCCCATAAGTCTCTCGGTATTGACACTGGGCTTTGATACCACTTGTAATGTCCCCAAAAATTGAAAAATAAAATAAAATTATAGGCTAGTGAAAACTACCCAAAGGGGATCATTATTACTCATGCGGAATTACATGCGCTACTTATACTCTCGATCTCTTCAGAAACTGCCCTTACTGTCTTGTTAATCTCTTATCCATTCAATGATTATTAGTCCATTTACTTATTATGTCTTAATTATTTTATTTAACTATTTATACATCTTAGTTATTACTATCAATGAATTAATGAATTGTATAGATCATTGTTTTACTCCTGCACATGTGTACTTTGTTTATTTAATAGAAACTAACTTAACTTTGTTGATGGGAACAAAGTGGTGGAGTGGAAGGACTTGTTCTCCCATGACGATTTGAGAGGTAAGGTATTAATTGGTTACATAGGCTTACATATTTCAATCGAACTAAGGCACGTCTTTTATTTACTTATGCAGTTCATTACTTTGTGACGGGATTTGGTGTAAAGTGTGTTGACCGTCTTGATCCTATAGGACCTGCTGCTAGTTGTTATGTTGCTTATTGACTTGGTTTTATAACTTGGTAAGTGTCATTATCGTAAATTGTAGCTACTACGACTAAATTTCCTATACACTAATTATTCTTCATTATGTTTTAAATTTGTTAGTCTATATGTCATTAATACATTTTATGTTCAAAGTATATTCTTACTATACCTATTAGCAACTCTTATGTCCTTTTATTGATAGGTTATTATATTGGTTTAAGAGCAGACCTTTGGATTTTTATAGTCAGAGATGTTATCATGGTATACTTTGTATGCCATGGTTCTTAAGCATAAATACCTTATTACTAAGGGATTAAAACCCTAAGCTCTAAACCTATTGTCTAAACATTATCTAAATACTTAAGCATGGGTTCTTTGGATTTGGACTAGCGCATCCTAGAACTATGTATTATTGTAATTCTATCATAGTGCAAACTTGTAATATGTTAATGTGTGATAGCGTTTGGGTGGCAACATAACATATGGTATAAACCATACAATCGCAAGGTTTAAGTTCTAGCATGGTGAATGAAACCCACGATAATGCAATGACGTTGAACTATGGAAAAGTGGGTTTGGAAAATCAATAGTGGTTACCAGCTGGTGCATTTATCGTTCTTGGAAATCGTGGCAGCCCTAAGCTCAGGCATTGGCTCACGATTCAGTTTGGTCATTTCGTTAGGGTCTGTGGAGAAAATAAGGTCTCGGCTCTGTGTTGCGAAGGAGACTATGCCTTGGAGATGAAGGTAAGCTTCTTTTAGTTTCATGGATGCCTTTTATGCTTGGTTTTGTGGCTCCTTCGCAGTTATACTTCTCAACCCTGTCGTGTTTGGTTGTGGTTGCAAGTAGCAGGGTAATGATGGTGGGGTGGCTCCATACTTTGCTGTAGCTCCAATGTGTTGCAAATAAGGCCATGGTAAGCCTGCTATTCAAGCTTATGCTTGCCACCTTTCAGCCCTGTGGGCAAAGCTAAGTTTCGATTGGTTGTTGGTTGGGGTTTTATGCTGTAGCGATTTTGATTTCTCCTTCGGGCTTATGATTACAGACTTGGGTTTTAAATGTTGAGGTGTTATGCCATCAATAGATTCCTAGGCCATTTGGCTTTGTGTAATTTCATTTTACCTATGTAAATCGTTATTTTTGGTTTTGGGATTTATAGCCATGGGATGCACCATTGCTTGCAATTGTGCCATAGCCCATTGGCACACCTATGTAAACCTTGTTCTCGGCCTTTAATGACGACTTTGTACCAGACTTGGGATCTCTGTGTAAATAGATATAAGTATGGCTTTTATATAATGGTAATGGTTAACTTGATATATTGTGTATACAATTTCCTTTTGCGTTTTTATTGAGCACTATATTTAAAAGGAGTTGGGGTTTTAAAAGCAGAGGCATTCGCCTAATTAGATGCTCTGTGTGTAATTCCATTAATTAGCTTGGATATTGTAATATTTTGATAGCGTGGGTAAAGGCCATGCCGTAAATGGCATGAGTCTTTCCCATAGTGTTGCGATAGCTTGTATATTATTGTTTATGGTATTCAGTTCTTATGTAAAATGGACTGTGGAAATCCATGGGTTGGAAAACCACGGTGGCCAACGCTTACAGTAGGTTTATAATTTTAATGGATTGTGTATTAAAAATGTTATTGGCTGAGGCCGTGCTATAGCTAGGGTCTTATGACCTCACTGCTAGCGTATGCATCATTATTTATATGGAAATTGATGTGTTTGTAAAATACAGCCCGCATGCTTAGTGTAAGTCATGGCCTGTGTAGCGATATAAACAATGGATCATATATAAAGGATTGATTCCTGTTCAATTCATTATGATACAACTTTTATTTGTTTTGAGAACCAGCCGTAACGTTATACAATTTGGATTTCTGTTTACTATATTATACTATGGTTGTTATTAATGTGTTTGCCTTGGGTTTTGAACATCCATGGGATTCGATGTCGCGACCTCTGTTGGCATAAAAAAGGTTTTTAATTATTAGTTGTTTAATTTTATATGAATAAGATAGTTTTAAAAAAATCAATGTGGATTTCTTTTAGAATTACAGAGATTTTTTATTGGACCACATGGATGGTCACGATATCTTCTCTGTTTAGATATTTATGATGATAATTGTTTTAAATGGAATTGTTTAAATATTAGTTTATATTTAGTATGGTAGACCTTGAAAGGTCTTAGATGAGTTATTTAATTTGAAATTAAATGTATAGATAGATTTCATATATGTTTATACATGATGGCCTTATATATATATATATATATGAAGTCGTTCTATTTGTAAATAATACCCTAAGGTATCTATTTACTATATTTATTTCTTTAAACTTACTCCTATGATTAAATCTACTATAATCTGAAACATGTCTCTATTGACAAATGTAAGATGTCAGTAGAGATATAAATAAATAGGTGAACAATAAATAGAAGGTCTGGATTTACCTACTTTACATTATTAATTTCTGAATATTGAATGAATATAGAAAACAAACTTTAGAGATAGAAACCTAGCTATATACAACCTATGATAATATTTACCATCCTAGGAAGTATTGAAGAAAATAAAAACCCTAGCAGAATCTAGGCAGAACATCAATTACATAGGGTTAGTAAATTCATTGGAAACATTCATCTAATATATTCATTATATAATCTAGAAGATAGCATAGACAGTCTAGGGTTAGATTTTAAGAAATGTAACCCTAAGAGATATGGATAGAACCAATCAATTCCATGGTTAATAATATATATAAAAACTTTTACATAAAGGAGCCAACATTTACCCTAGAAATGAACTTTGACGTACTAATAATTCATACCTGTAATTCATCTTCCTGAAGCTCCTTTAATGGCTAAACCTGCACATTTTTTTTAATAACCAACATTATCAATTTAAGATAGATCTGACCTCTAATTTTGATGACCAAATCACTTGGGAACTACCATGTTCCTCCCAACCGTGACCCGGAACCGTTCCTGGTTCTAATCCAGATCCCCTCGAGCTGGACTCCAACATGCAAGTAGCTTAGAGCTCCTAAGGTAGGGTTTCCTAACTCGTATTCAGTTCTGAATCAGTCCTTTTTTCCTTGTAGGAGAAAGTTCTCCAGGAAAAGACTTGAGAGCCAAAAATAGGCAGAATAATAATTCTCCAAGATAAAAATTAGAACCCCCAAGCCTTTGCTTGGCTTGAGTCTTTATAGAAAAAAATTTCAGTCAAAGGGGCAGTTAAATCAAGAAATCCTTGATTTCTTGATTTAACCCTTTTTAATTTACTGGGGTAATTTTCAATCCTTAACCTAGGAACTTTTAACTAGTTCCTAGTTATTCTTTCATAGATATTTCACTATTTATTAATCCTTTAATAATAAATAATAATTGGTGGAGCTTCTCTTCTTTCTTTATTCAATTATATAATTAATCATAATTAATTATTTATACATACTATGTATAAAATACATAGTATTAAAATACTTGTTAACATTTGTCTTCGGGCATCATGTATCATGATCCCTAGACTTAATGACACTTCTTTATGAAGGTCAAGTAGATAGATGGCTTAGGTCTACTAGGCTAGGCAACTCTAAACATCCTTGCATGTTGGATTTCCCTCGTATAACGTGGTAGTTCTTTAGTACTTGATGAGAATACAGAAATTCAAAATTTCATTTAATCACTTAAACATAAGTATGATGAGATCAATATTATTCTCGAGTCATTTTCACTCGAAGGTGATTTTAATCTTTTCAGTAACCCCTAGCGCTTACCAGATCCCATACTCAACGCTTATAATAGGGAGTTACAAACATAGTGCAATTACAGAGCTCTCACTCGACACTAAATTCTAGGATGTACTTGTACGATACACCTAGGGATACAATGGCCAAGGATCTGATGCTCTAGAGCTTATGCTCAACATCAACATGGAATGCTCCAGAGCTTATGCCCAACATTTCCAATTATATTTTCATGTGTTCCAGAGCTTTATTCTCAACACAAATGTAAGTACTCATGTGCTCCAAAGCCTCTCGCTCAACACAAAACATCTCATTGATCATGTGCTTCAGGGTCCATGCCCAACACAAAACATTTCATCAATCATGTGCTTCAGGGTCCATTCCCAACACAACCATCATATATATCCATATATATCATCAACAATTGGCTTACGCCCAATACATAAAACAAATCATCATGTTCATATGCAGTGGGGTCTTTGACCCAATATAAAATAAAGCATTAATATAATCATCATGATTAATAGGCTCATGCCTATAAATGGTAAGTCCAAAATTTGGGATATTACAGTGGCAAGCTAGGTCTCCCATGGTCGGATATAAGTGTTGATACCTACATCCAACATCAAAAAGGGTTGGCTCTGTAGAACTTCCTATGATGAGTAGAATTGAGAGATAGCACCATTTTCTCGAGATAGCGGGAGCAGTGATGATGATGATGATGAAACTTTGATGATGATCCACTGATGAAGACTTGTGCTGATGAACTGTGTCAAGGGAATACCTTCCTAGTTAAGAGGGAGTGTTGATGTATTTGTAACTTTGAAATGTATTCACTTGTATATTTTATATTGTATTTCATTATACCCCAGCATAAATGTTTGTTCCTCGGATTGGGAGAGTCATTGATATAATAAATTCATGTAAATTCATTGAGGTTAATCCTCCATTGTAAGTCGGGGCAATAGTCCCCACACTTGAGGGGTATTAGGGTTATTATGCTCTCCTAGTGAGGTCAGCCATGTAGAGTCATTGTCAAGTGGAAAACTAGTATAAATAGAGAGTGAGACTCTCAATTTGAAACACACACTCACTCAATTGTAGCGCATGAGTTAGAGAGGAGGAGATCACACAAGTGAGAGAGAGAACAACTCTTGGAGATCATCTTTGTATTTTTGGGTTTTACTTTTGCTATTGGTGCTCATTCTCTTGTTTCTTGTGATTATTTCTCTTGTTTCTTGTGATTATTGGTGTGCATGTTATTCTCTCAGATAAGATCCTAGATCATATTGATTAGATGATAAAAATCTAACATTTACGACTTCGTCTAGCATTGTTGCATCTTTGTAATTTGACAAAAGGTTTAATGGACTTCTTTAAGAATCAAAATTATAAGAATAGGAAACACAATTATTGATCCCTTTGGTGTCATGGTAATCCAACATTACATATTCTAAAGGTAGCTATGATCTTAGGTGGGAGGATCACAACCTAACTTCTTAACCATTCAATTTATACTTTTTTAACAATTTAGTTAACAATTAAACTATTTATTAAAAAGTTTAAAAATAAAAGTATAAACAATAAGATATAAAAAAACAACATAAAATTTTAAAATTTTAGAACATATACAAGAAAGTTTATAAAAAAAATAGTAATAAAATATTCATGAATTTATTTTTGATATGTTATATCACTTAATTTAAAATATTTTATATAATTATTTATATTTAATAAGATTTAGAAATAATCATGATGAATTAAAATATCTATGTAATTATTTATAATTAATATAATTTAGAGATAATAATAATTTATTAAATTAATAAAAAAATATTATCTAGTCATAATGATGACGATTATGACATCGCCATTAACATTTAATATAATTAAAAAATAATAATAATTAATTAAATTAATAAATTATTATGATTAAATTTAACATAAAAATTCATAATTCAACAAAATTATATTTTAACCAATTATTTTTATATATATGAAAAAAAGATGTTCTTATATAAAAGCATATTTAAGTTTTAAATGGTTAATTCTAACTTTTCTAAGTGCTTCTTTATAGATCTAAATATGATATAATAAATCGTGTTACACTTTTTGAAAAAGGTGCCTCGAGAGTGTTGGGAATTCATTTCATTTTATTTCATATTTTTTAGGTTTTGAACTTTTATATGGTCTGTCACAACGTTTTTAGTGAAAACATAACTTTTCAATAACAAAGTTTTATTAAAAACTACATCATTTAATAATAATTTTTTTTTATTAAAAAATTGATTTTCAATAAAAAGATATATTTTTATTGAGGAGTTTAATTTCCACTTAAAAGATAACAACAAGCGTATTTAATTATGTTTTGTTTGTTATCATGTTCTTTAAAAATTGAGGGTGGAATGAAATAGCCTATTAACAATGACACACAACTCAAACTAACATGGGTCAACATTATGAATGTGAATTACAATAAGTGATAAATTAAGAAACAAACAAAATTTGGAATCTCTAATGCTTTCCAAAGATTAATGTTAGGCCACATGTAATACATCATACAAAATTTTGCAAGGTTGACATGTTCCTTCAATGGCCTAATTGAAATTGTGACATTTTAATTTTCAATTAAAAGATACGATTTTATTAAGGAGCTTAATTTCTAATTAAAATATAACAATATTATTCTATTACCCATGTACATGTGTGTGCATTATGCATCTAAAGTACATTAAGTGATAAAATTAGGAAACAAACAAAAGGTGGAACCTAGAATCCTTTGCATAGGTCAATGTCAAGTCACATGTAATACAACATACCAAAATTTTTAAAGTTAACATGTTCCATCAATGGTGGTATTGGAGTTGTGACATTTTATTTCGAAAAATACTTCATCATCTGCATAGAATGCGCAAAAAATAAAAAGATAACTCCTTGTGTTTCCAAATTCATGCACCTCTTAGAGTATTCATTGTTGTTAACAAGGAAAAAATGAAAAAAATCTAGATGTGAGGACAACATGATAATATTCTTCACTAAAGGCTATAAGGGAAGCTGACCCCCCTCATCTTGCTGTAATGAAAGTACAATTTCCCCTCCTAAAAGTGTTCAACAATCACCTTGGCTATCTTCCTAATGAAAGACCTAATAAATAAATAAAGCTAAGAAAGTTGTGAAATGTCTCTACTAATGTCACGAATCCATTCTTTGTTGGTTGGGTGAGTTAGGCAGCCAACACTGAAATAGCTTACCTAAGACTTGTTTTACTTAACAAAATGCCCTTCTACTAAAAAGAAGATATACCTTAACCCTTAACTTAACCCTTGCTCTCATACCTCAGAATGAATAGTTTTGGTTCATACCTTAGAATGAATAGTGAATAGTTTTGGTTCATACCTTAGAATGAATAGTTTTGGATTGAAAACATAATTAACCGTAAAAAATATGTCTTACCAAATTGTTTGCACGATCTTTTGAAGCACTTATTAAAATTTTTAACCGTAGTTTGATGGATAAAATGTCTTTAACTGTATTTTGCTGGGAAAATGCCTCATGACAGGCATATGCCTGTCAGAAGTTCTAATCCTAAAACATGACACACGTTGGAGCGTTGTCTAAAAAGTGGATACTTCGAAAGATACCGTTGACATTTCAACAAGCAAGCATATCCTTCCTCGTCCCCGGGCCCCGAACCCAAGTAATTCAAATGTCTCCGAAGTTCCACAAGTCTGTGACGTCGAGGAAGTTATTCTTATTACTATGGAGGGCTTTGGTGTTCTTCTCCAATAATTTGTTTTTTTTCACTATTTTTTTTTTCTTTTTCAACATTTATTAGGTTTTTAGGATGAATGTTTTGAGGGTTTGAGTTTTGTTAATGAATGATTTCTTCAAGATTGTGTGGATCCATGGAAAATATGATGTTTTTACATAGTAAATTTTTTAAATTAGATTTAAGATATACAAACGTTCATAGAAATTATTATTTTTTATATGGAAATTAACAACAAATTGGACAAAAACCATACCTTGAATGATTACCCTTCTAGATTAAGTTGATGGTTTGAATATGCCCATAATGCTCATGTTTTATAGCTGGCCTTCGTTATTTTGTTTTCCTAATTTGAAAATGCAAACCAGGACAGACATTAGGGCCTTTTTTTATTAGTACATAATGCAAGTGAGATATCATGTGAGTATGTTATAAAACACATACGCGTTATATTAGACTCACACTATGTACTTTTTCATTTCCATAGTGCATATATGTGTTAAATCACATATGTGTTATATTAATTTGCAATTTCATAATGCATATGTGTTTCTTACGCTTAGTTATGGTTACGGAATTGAGTCTCACCGAGCAAAAACTTTTATGAAAACTATAACAAGCACATATTTACATAATCCATGGTGACACAAAAAAATTGACACAACATCGTGCGACTACCTAGTCTAATCTCCATTATCTCCACCTTGTCCTTCAACTATTGTATCTGGTTAATGCGTAGATTAATAGAATTATTGCGTCATCGGATCTTCAATCTGCTTCCCCAATTCATAGAAATGGTCATTTGCTTCCTCAATTCTCAATTCACTTGTAATTTAATATATCTTCGCTTAGGCTTGGATTCATTAGATATATCGTTTCATTAGACTATTTGTTTCAATATATTTTTTTTGGGCTTTTTTTCAATAGATCGACCACAAAGGATGCTCTCATATATTTTCTTGCAAAGACTTTATATAGACTGTTTAATTCGATTGAGCACTTTTCGAGATAGATTTGTTCCCTAGATCACATACTTTTCCCTAGAACGGTACCCAAATTTCGGTAGAATTCATTTGGGCTTCATTTCAATAGATTGGACGTAAAGGATACTCTTCAGATATTCGCTTTAAATAATTTGGATCTATTCAATTTGATATATCAATTTCTCTAGAATGCAGATAGATCCTTCCTTTCCCTAGATCTTTGCTTGGGTTTCGTTTCTATAGATTGGTCATTTCAATATATAGACTCTTCAATTCGATAGATTGTGGACTTTGTTTCAATAGATCGGTCGCAGACGATGCTCTTCACGGTTGCATCTTTGTAATTTCACAAAAGGTTTAATGGACTTCTTTACGAATTAAAAATTCTAAGGACATGAAACACAATTATTGATCCCTTATATTTTTACATTGAAAGTGTACTGATTGGTGTCATGCTAATACAACATCACATATTTTAAAGGTAGATTTGTTTTTGGGTAGGGAGGATTACAACATAATCTTTTAACCATCCAATCTACATTCTCTTAAAAATTTAGTTAACAATTAAATGAGTTGTCTAAACAAGAGACGATTTCCCAAGTTTCCTGCTGGTTTTTACTAGTTTTTGGCCATGAATGTTATTGAATTTTCAAAATGCTTAAAAATCAGTGCTAGATTTTACAGAGAGTGGGTATTGGGGGTTTTCTCATCCCATGATTTCATTTTGAGGCTTAAAATTACCCAACAAACAACATAAATTACAAATTTTGTGGGTTAAATTCACCAAATTTACAGATTTTGTGGGTTAAATTCACCAAATTAAGATGAAATCAAAATCGTCCTCTAGTTAGACGACTCCTTTATTAAAAATTTAAAAATAAAATATAAAAATCATAAAAGATTTACATAATAATAAATATAAAAACCATAAAATTTTAAAATTTTAAAAAATTTAAAACCCTTAAAAAAAGTTTATAAAAAATCTTAATAATAAAATATTCATGAATTTATTTTTGATAGGCTCTATCACTTAATTTAAAATATTTTATATAATTATTTATACTTAATAAGATTTAGAAATAATAATAATTTTATATATGTAACTATTTATAATTAATATAATTTAGAGATAATAATTATTAATTTAATTAATAAAAAATATTATTAAATTATAACATCACAATTAACATTTAATGTAATTTAAAAATAATAATTATTGATTAAATTAATACATTATTATGATTAAATTTAACATAAAAATTCATAATTCAACAAAACTATATTTTTATACATAGAATTTTCACTGTGTATAAATTTACATTTACTCATATCTATATATATATAAATTTAAGAAAAAAAATAAAAAAATATTCTTATATAAAATAATATTTAAGTTTTAAATAGTTAATTGGAATCTTTCTCGGTGCTTCTTCATAGATCTAAATATGATATAACAAATCACATTATATTTTTTCAAAAAGTACCTACACAATGTTAGAATTTTATTTCATCTTTCCTTTACATTATTTTATATTTATTTTTATTTTTTTAGGTTTTGAATTTTTATTTGATCTATCACAACTTTTTATTGATAAAATCATCTTTTAAATAAAGTTTTATTAAAAAATGCATTATTCTATAAAAAAGTTTTTATTAAAGAATTTAATTTTCAGTTAAATGATATGTTTTTATTGAGAAGTTTAATTTCCACTTAAAATACAACAACAAATTAATTTAACTATGTTTTTTTGGTTATCATGTTTTTTGAAAATTGGGAATGGAATGAAACAATATATTAATAGTGACACAAACAAGTCAAAATAACATTGACAAACACTATGAATGTGAATTGTATTAAGTGATAAATTAAGAAACAAACCAAATTTGGAATCTCTAATGCTTTCCAAAGGTTAATGTTAGGCCACATGTAATGCATCATATAAAATTTTGCAAAGTTGACATGTTGCGTCAATGGTGTAATTGAAATTTTGACATTTTAATTTTCAATTAAAAAATACGATTTTATGACGGAGCA